>CM022944.1:51024121-51248411 GCA_012931725.1 Litsea cubeba
CGTACAAATCTCAATTGATAAGTACAGTACAATTTATGCTCATTCAATTACTTTTCGTGCCCCATGCACCTTACCATGCCCCCAAGGCTCATACATATCCACCGGGCCACCATGGCCTTGTCTCATCATCCACGTCCATCAAGGACCCCAATACAACGGCCACCATGGCCAGAAGCCATCAATCATTCGGATACCAAGTCCCAACATCCCAAATCTGGGATCTAGTGCACAATATCTCAAAAGCACACAAAACCAGAACTCAGTATTAATAATTTACGCAATCAGTAGTGGATCCAACCCATACACAATTCACTAATTGCTGCCTACTTCTAGTCAATTGGTATTGATTGGTGTAGGGGTGGCCCACACTTATTATAAACACAACATTACACAATATTAATTAATCACATGTCCATATAGTTAACACAGTTAATTAATCACAGTTAATTAATCACTTAAAAACTTAAGTAATCTGGATGTAAGGGTTATATGGTCATTACCTACCAAGCCTAGGGCTAACCTCAATTACAGATTTCATCCAGCCATATCTAATCATACGGAGACTAGTACAAGAACTAGTTCACACCTGAAATCATCTTGGCCTAAGGTACAGTGGGTTCCACTGGCCTAAATCATGATCAGGTCTACTCTCTAGGGTCGCCCAAGGGTAAACTCTTATACTAATGGGTCTGATTCATCATCAGACCACTCCCTAGGGTCGGGTCCACAGATCAAAATAGTTATTATTGGCTTCCAAACATATAACTCTCACCTAGGAATTTTGTGGCTGTTAGATAGGACAACAGATGGGACCCACTTCCTATGAGTCCACCATCAATAGAGTCGACCATGGGTCCCCTACAAGATAGATGGAATTGATTTCCAATCATGTGGCCAGATGGGTCCCAGGAGCCTAATGACATGCAGTCACAGAATCTGCGACAGACGCCTCCTTGGCATTATGGTGATTGGATGAAGGCCCAAGTGGGGCCCACTCTCCATGGGTCCTCCACCCTGGCCTGTTTGGATAGGCAAAAAATAGAGTAGAGTGAAGTTAAATGGGCCCTTACAGTCTAAAATTTCAACTCTACCCCGTTTGGATGAGTCTGGCCCTATGATGCCCGGATACGGACACGGGTACGGATACGGGACACGGGAACGAGCGTCCGATACGTCAACTTCAAAATTTTAGGATACGGATACGGTACGGCATTTTAAAAATATATAAATATAAATATTTATTGAGAGTTTATTTTAAATGAAATATAAAAATATATATATTTTTTGTTGAAGCTGTCAATCTAGAGTAAAGAGAATTTTAGTTTTCTGTTTAATTTTTTTTAATTATAAATGGGCTGAGCTTGACTCGATTTGAAGCCCACAATTTGGGTCCTGCCTCACTTAAAATTGGATTGTGGAATACATGGGCCTTGGCCAACTTTTAAATAAGAGTTGGAGACACAGTTTCAAGTAGTCCTGGAGGACACTGGAAGTGACCCATGTTACAAAAAGATAAAAAGGCTTCGTTGGTTTTCTCTCTTCTGCCCTAACATAAGAGAGATGGGGAGAGAGCAGCAGCGCCACAGCATGCGATGAGGGAAGAGAGCAGGCAGCGACAGCGACGATGATGGTGGAGACGACGATGATGGTGGCGGCGACGATGATGCTGTGGCGACGTCGGTGCAGGTACGCTCTTTTTTTTTTTTTTCCCTGTTCCTCTTCTCTTCTCTCTTTTTTTTTCTCTTCTTCTCTGGTCTGGGTGATGGAGGCAAAGGGGAATGGGTTCAGCTGAGAGGGGGTGGGGTTGTGGGTGGTCGGGAAGGCAGATTTCCACTATTTTTTTTTAATACAACACAGCCGTATCCCGATTTTTGTTGCACGTATCCCTACCGTATCTTGCGGTATCCCGTATCCGTATCCGTATCGTACCGTGTCTGCACGGGTACCATGGGTAAGTTGCCGTATCTGGGTATCATAGGTTTGGCCCGATAAATGAAGTAATGTTGTGAGCCACATGTACTTCATTTCACTTCAACTCTAAACATTTCCATTTTCTTGAGTAAAAAGTGGATTCTACTCCAAACCTTACCTTCAAAATAAGCATCCAAATGGAGTGAAGTGAAGTACTCTATTTTAACTTCAACCTACTTCTCTGCACTCCACTCCACATGTGAAATCCACTTCATTTTACTCCACTCTTCATTTATCCAAACAGGCCCTAAGGGTCGCCCATGGCCCCCTCGTAGATCCCTAGACCAGATCTCCCATCTGGTGGCCATGTGGTCCCACAATCCCTTAAGGTCAATCTGTGTCATTGACGACAGGCCTCTGGGTTCTGTGTATTGCACAAATACTTAGCAATTCAAGAAGAAACAAGAGTTAACAACTCCGAGATGTTTTAAGATTCACAAAAGAGTTTCTGTGTAACCCATAGACATAGGAACCATTACTGTAACTGCAGTAATTCCAATTCAATAGGATCATACACCATCATCAATCTCCTGATTAAAGCATCTAAATATGTAGAATGATCCACTCACCTCCGGTATCTGATCGTTGCGTAGTTGTCAAGTTCGTTTCGGACGCCGTTTCGGTTTGGTTCCAAAATGAAACATCTCGGGTTATTCGGACATTTCGCATTCCAATTCGGAAATTTATTTCGGAAAATATTAGAAAATTATATATATATTAAAAATATATAGAAAATTTCATTCTTCCAAGTATCACAAATATAATTTGCAGAAGATAAGGTTCAAATACATCCCTTCAAGTATCACAAAATAAAGCGAAAAGTCAGCTAACTATGCATCACTGTAATAATGATTATCATCTTCATTTGCTTCCAATTCCCCTCCTATAGGGCCACCTATTTCATCACCCCCATCAAAATCAGGGATACCCTCCTGCACTTGTGCTGGTTGCTCCATAGCTGTCCAACCGTCAACATCCTCTATGGTCAAGAGGTGCTTCTTCAGCAACCCAATCCACCAAAATATTAATATTCTCCAAACTGACTGGGTCGGAAGCAGCATTCCTAGTCCTTTTGAGCATATCCCTACAATTTACATAAGTTAATATTTTGCTATGACAATTAATAATTTGCAAAAGAATCACGTACGATTAACATTTGATATACCTTTCACGGAGCTTCAAATTATAATGCACAAAAGCTAGATCATTCAGCCTCTGATGTTCTAGCCTATTTCTCTTAGGAGAATGAATATGTTCGAAGATACTCCAATTTCTTTCACAACCACTAGCACTGATGCATTGACTCAAAATTCGAATTGCAAATTTTTTTTTTTAACTCAGGGGTACCATTTCCAAACCGATCCCACCATTTATCTGTAAAAATTTATATGAAATATGAAATAATATTTATGAACTGCAGTCATATAATAAGTTAATGAAAATAAAAACTTTCATTTAGCTGGAGACATTTATCTCGATTTCGTATTGCTGCTGCAGAACCGAAGTCAAAACGAGAATCTTTATAGGCATCACATTGTTTGAAAATCATGTCTCGAGTATCAAAATCAGGAACTAATTTCTCTATGACATTATTCACCTCTCATGACTTCACTATGCTTAGAAAAAGTAGGACTAAAGAAAAATGCTGGATTCAAATAGCATGCTGCAACGTGTAATGCACTGTGAAGTTGATTTTCCCACCTGCGATCGATAATCTTCCAGTATAGCTGGTAGTCCTTATTTTTTAACCTCTTTTGAATCAACTCTTTTGCTCGGTCCGTACCTCATACACATAACCCATTGCAAGCTTCTTTCATAGTTGGCTAGACGTAGAACTACCACCAAAGCTTCACCAACCTTCAATAAAGGCTCAACATCCTTAAAAAATGTGTTATTCAGTATGATTTCAGTGATCTCTATGCCAACAGGGGTACTTGAAGCATTAGATTCAACCCAAGCCGTACTTGTAAACATTTGCCTAAGTTCTTTTCTCTATTTAAAAAGGCACTGTAAGCTAATAAAATTGGTAGCAAATCTTGTGATGGCTGGTCAGATTAATTCTCTCCCATGTGTATATTCTATTCTCATTAAATTCAACACTGATAAATGATTGTAAATGAACTTTGTGATTTTCCTTGCTGTCTCAATTGTGGATGCATTTACTGGAAACAAGTGGGTCTTTGCCATGTCCTCCAACATCAGATCTATGCAATGGGCGGCACAAGCTGTCCAATAAAAAGTCCCATATTTTTCAGCCACTCTTTTTCCCGCTGCTTTGCAAGTGGCATCATTGTTAGTGATAAATTGGACAATATTGTTAGGCCCAACAAGTAAGACAATTTCATCAAAAATTTTAAAGAGTGCATTTGAATTTTTTATAATTGGACTTGCATCAACCGACTTCAGGAACATTACCCCTTTTGGGCAATACACAAGAAAGTTAATCAATGTTCTTTGCCTTCTGTCCACCCATCAACCATGACAGAGCACCCAGTTTCACTCCAACATGATTTATAATGCTCCATGAAAGCATTAACTTCCAGTACAATTTTTCCCAAAATCTTTCCACGAAGGTCATGATATGATGGCATCTTGTAACCTGGCCCCACTGCCGATTCCATCAGCCATTGGTTGACAAAATTTTGATCTTGCTGTATTAAATGGGAGATTTGCATCAAACCAAACAGCTGTCACGACCCAAATTTCGGGGCCGTGTCGGATTCCGGATCGTGATTATTTATCAATATACACCATGCATTCTTCAAATAACTTCCACAAGGAATCAGGCATTTAGATCAAACTATAATTTCAATTTACTTATAAAAGTCAAATGACATCCATAATCACTAAATAAGCAAAATTCCATATTTTGACTCAAATCAAAGATGTCCTAAAATATTGAATAAATTTCCTAATCAAGAGATAATCCCTCTATCAATTATTTGGATTCTCCCGTTTTCTCTCTTCAGCCATGCATGCCGAAGTCAACGGGCTGAACGTCGTTCTGCTTTGTTGGCCCACCCACAACGTGATTACCTGAAGGGGGCAACACAACATCAGTATTACTGGTGAATAAATTTTCCTAATTAACGAACAACATGGAATATAATATCATAGAAACAAACAAGTCTGAATCAATAGATCATTTACCATTAAAAGTACATCCATATACATATTTGTGCCCATGCACATAAAACGCCACCAATGCTTATCATATACATGTATACCGGCCACCATGGCCCTATTTCATCATTCACGTCCACCAAGGACCAGCCAATACAATGGCCATTCGTGTCCACCAAGGACCAGCCAATACAAGGCCATCAATCATCCGGACACAAGTCCAACATCCCAAATTTGGGACCCAATGCACAATCTCATAATCACATAGTAACCATAATTCAATATCATTAATAATTTACACAATCAATGGTGTGGATCCAACCCCCACACAATTCACTGGTTGCTGCCCCATTTCTAATCGTAATTGGTTTCGATTGGTATAGGGTGGCCCACACTATATTATAACACAACACAACATTAATCACAGTAGCCATAATTTAATCACAATCACAAATCTTCAATTCATCTAAATAAGAACACATAATAGACAACAAGTCACGTCTGAATTTCTTGGTATAAAATCCAGTGGGTCCCACTGGACCAATGCCAAGATCAGACCTCCAATTCAAGGTCGCCCAATAGTCAGCCCTCCATTCTTGGTCCTGATCCATCATCAATCCATATCCTAGGGGCCCACAAATCAAAACTGATGTCTGGTTATTTGTTTCCAACCACACCTGGGCTATCTTTCCACTGATCCAAATCCCAAATGTCCCACTCCTCCATGGTCGCCTAGGGGCCCCACACCTAATGACCGGAACTGATTTCCTATCATGTGGCCAGATGGGTCCAAGTAGGGCCTAACGGCATGTAGTCACAAAATCTGTGACAGACGCCTCCTTTGCATTATGGTGATTGGATGAAGGCCCAAGTGGGGTCCACTCTCCATGGGTCCTCCATCCTAAGGGTTGCCCATGCCCCCCCTCATAGATCCCTGGACCAGATTTCCCATCTGGTGGCGCATGTGGTCCCACAACCCCTTAAGGTCAATCTGTCTCATTGATGACAGGCCTCTGGTTCTGTATATTGCACAAAGACTTAACAATTCAAGGAGAAACAAGAGTTATCAATTCCCTAGGAATTATACTCTTCATAGTCGAGATGATATAAGACTCTCAAAAGAGTTTTTGTGTAATAGATACAGGAACCATTACTGTAACTACAGAAATTCCAATTCAACAGGATCATACACCAACATCAGTCTCTTGATTTAAAGCATCTAGATATTTAGGAAGATCCACTCACCTCCGGTACGTGATCGTTGCGTTCGCGATGTGAGGGCGCGAATAAGATATCCGTCGATCGCTCCTTCACCGGTTGCCTTCTTCCTCTTCTTCCCTTGGATTCCAATGACCAAGCGCTCTCTCTCTCTCAGATTTCTCTCAAAGGAAAGAATTGAATGTGATACTCCAAAAGTGGTCGTTGGTTTGCTTAAATGGACACTAGAGTTATAGTTCTTCTCCAATTACAATTGGAGTCTTAGTCTCTCTCCTGTTATCCCAGTTGGAGTTATAATACAACTCCTACTCTTATCCAATCATAACACGTGAGACTCCTCCAATAAATGAAAACTAAACAACTAAGGGTCCCACCTGGGTCAAGCTAATCATGGGGCCAAGGTGACTCAGGATATTACAGCGGACAATAGCCAAACCAGTTGCATCCTTCGTTCCTTTGTTGCCAATGCTGATTTGATGCCTGACTGAGATCCAAGACTTGTTCATGGTGCAAAGAAATTCGACATTGGAGGTTGGGAAATATTTGACACACCCCTTCTTTTGTTTGGGTAGATATTTGAGAGACCTTCTTTTTACCCTTTTTACTTGTTGTGGTGGGGGTAATTGGATTTGTAAATGGCTCTACTTCTTCTACCTCAACATCATCTTCATCTGCATCACCCCTTGGAGTTCCATAAGGGTTTCCAATCTCCTCATTTAATTGCCTTTTCTTTGCTCTATCCTTTTTACCTTCTAAAACAAGTCTTTCCATTTGCCATTTGACATCACTTGGCACATTTTTACAAGGTGCAATATCTCCTTTCATCCCCCCAAGGTGTTATTTGAGTCTAGTGATCCTATCACCTTTTATGACTTTGTTACAAAAACGATAAATTACATGTTTGTTGTTGGTTGGATCCACATAACCATAAAGCCCATGCAGGGTCATCAGATCTAATACTGGCAACAGCAAATGATATGGGTGTGCTATCACTCATTTTCAAATAAAAAAATCAATCTTCCAAATCTGATACAATAGCAACGCACAAATGATACACAAGTACAATAGTAAGTTTAATGTTTCAGCTATTAAGAGGAAATTTTTAAATTATATGGGTTATAAAAAAATTTAAGATTTTATAAATTTAAAACTGGTGGTGAGGAATTGCAACATTAAAAAATGATCACTGCACATTTCAGTGATCAAATGGTTTCAAATAAAAAAGGGATGGTGGGCCTCACTTCCCGTGGTCAAATAAAATGAGTTTCAGTGAATAAAAGGGGTGGGCCTCTGACGCAACCAAAGATCCACGATCGAACAATAGATCAATCTCCCGAGGGATTGATAGAATCCAAAGATGGATTCTAGCCACTAGGGCACAAACGAAACCATAACATAGAAGAGATAACTTACGATAACTTGGATTAATTGATAATAAGCATATCTATTATAATGAGGCCTAGCATCCTTTTATAAAGGAGTTGGCTTGATCCCTAAGCAACTATATTTCCTAATATATGAAGCATATCTAAAATAAAAGGAAACTAATTAATATTAATCATAAACAAACCAAACTACTAAATAATATTTCCTAACTAAATGGATGTCCCCTTGGGCCTATGGACTGGACCCAATGGGTTGGCCGACCTATTGTCTGGCTTGCATCAATTCTCCCCCGCTTGAAAAACTCGACTCCGGCGAGTTGATAGCCTGATAAAAAGGGAGAGAATTCGATCACAAATTTTGAAAATTGTCCGCCTGGGTCAAAAATCAATCGCACAAACATCTGTTTCTTCTTTTGATCTGCATTGTCATGACATGGCGTGGAAGCTGGATGCGGTTTTTTACTCCATTTAGAAGTACGTTGGAGGTGTCTTTGCTAGTGATGTATGAAGTGAATTCGGATGTATGATATGATTATTAGATGCTTCAGATATTGTGTCGCACTAACAGATCATGAACATTGACTATCCATTGTGGCTCCCTGAAAATGAAGTCAATGTGAGGAACTTCAATAACTTGATCTGCTTTGTGAAACTACTGGAACAATAGACTTGATTTATGATGGCCCAATTGGATTTTCTGGAAGTGGTATGACAATTGGAACCACTGGATCTTCAATTTTCTCACTAACTTGATCAGAGTATTCAATGTTTGCTTCTCCGTGTTCATCTTCAGCCTTTGGCAGCTCTTGAGGAACACTAACTTGATCATCTTGCACTTGTTCCAAATTTTCCATGAGATCAGCTTTGCCTTGACCTTTGATCAGCTATTGCACGCTTGATGTCTGTTGGCATGACTTGTATCTCTTGTGGTGCAATCATGATTGCTCTTTCAACTCTTTGCTCTGCCTGTGGCTCTTTCTTTGGTTCAGTGGAAGGAGATGATGTAGATGAAGATGAGGCTGTGTGATGTCATTGGAACGAGCATAACTCATTTTCCATTCCACAAATGGTATATGTGTTAGCCTTTTTATCATGGTGCACATTTCGATAAAAAAAAACCATGGACGTCCGAAAATAATATGAGCAATATTCTATGGATCACATCACACCCAAATTTTGTCCTCGTATGGCCCATTTTGAATGATAACCAAACATCTATGAGTCCACTGGGGATAACATGACCATTAGACCATGTGACTTGGGTAGGGCGAAGGAAGCTTCTCAATTGGCCAATGAAGTTTTTCGATGACCTCTTGCGCGACAAAATTCATTTCACTACCATTGTAAATAATGAAATTAGCAGACTTGTCTTCAACTCTTACCCGCGTGTGAAATTTCTGAACCTTTCTCCATTCGTCTTTGTCCTTTTCACTTGTATTGAGCAGTCGGCGAATGACAGTAGTGGGATTAATCTTCTCCTGGGAAAAGTCTTTCCACAACATGAGCTCTTTGTAGACATTTTGCCTGCGAGACCTTCTAAACATACGCTCAACACGGATGGCTTCTAAGTATGCCTCTTGACTAGTTTTGCAATAATTCATATTTTCCAAGATATCTGATCTCAAGCCTTGGACATAACGAGATAAATCATGTATCTTAGTTTCTTCTAATTCGCATGTCTTGTAACTCCCGAAATTGGCGGGTGTATTCATCAACTGTCAAGTCTTCTTGCTTCAAATTAAGAAATTGTTCAAAGTAGAACTCATTTTCAAAATACCAATTTCCATATGTAAATTTATACCAAATCCTTTGAAGTGCAATGGAGCTCCCAAAAATTTTCATATTGACTTGAATCAAGAGGAAACACGAAGAGATGATATTTTTCTTTGAATGGACTAACCTGGTTTTGGAGACGTAGGTACATGTGGGTCGCTTTTTTTTGGAATCCGGATGATTCAAATATTGCTGATTGGGCTAATGGCACTATGAATGAGTCGGATTGGAATTGGGCCCACTTGACGTAAGACTGAAAATTTATGCACTTTTTTTTTGTTAGTGGGCTGGGCTTGGATTCAGGTTCAGATCAGGCCCGAACTCAGGTCAGGCCCAAAACTGTAAAATTCAAATTATGTATGCTGCAAGTGGGCTGGATTTGGGCTCGGGTTTAGGTTGGACCTGAATTGCATGTTAGGCCCAGTTGCAACTCAAGTCCAAATCAGTAAACTGGGCTCGGTTTTGCCTGGGAACAGTACCTTTGAAGAGAATACCCTGCTACAGTGTAGGTTCTGTATTGAACTTCATGCAGTAAAAGAATTGAAAGAGGCAGGCTCTTGTTATTCAACTGCTCGACTCGGAGAAAAGAGAGGAGTGCTGGGCGATGGAGACAGCAGCGGTGCTTGCGCTGCTTGACGTTGGCTTGCTGCTGTTGATGGCTGGAGACGAGCATTGGAGGTACAATCGACAGGTGCCGGGTATGCTTTCTGCAACTCTGTCTTCTCTTTTTTTTGTCTTCTTTTTTTGTCTGTCCTTTTCTCTTCTCTTTTGTTTTTGTTTTTCTGTCTTTCTTCTTCTCTTCTCTCTTCTTTTTCTTTTTCTGTCTTCCTCTTCTTTTGCTTTTTTCTCTGCTGGGTTGGGGCTGTCGGACTGAAGATGGACGGAGGTGACGAGAGAAAAATCCAGGAAGGACTGTCGTCTCCCCGGCGATCGGTCTTCGGCTTTGATACCAATTGACGCAGCCAAGGATCCACGATCGAACAATAGATCAATCTCCCGAGGGATTGATCGAATCCAAAGATGGATTCCAGCCACTAGGGCCCAAACGAAATCATAACACAGAAGAGATAACTTACGATAACTTGGATTAATTGATAATAAGCATATCTATTACAATGAGGCCTAACATCCTTTTATAAAGGAGTTGGCTTGATCCCTAAGCAACTATATTTCCTAATATATGAAGCATATCTAAAATAAAAGGAAACTAACTAATATTAATCATAAACAAACCAAACTACAAAATAATATTTCCTAACTAAATGGATGTCCCCTTGGGCCTATGGACTGGACCCAATGGGTTGGTCGACCTATTGTCTGGCCTACATCAGCTTCACTTCCCGTAATTCATCAGGGCCATTATTTGATTCAACTGTTCACCATAAAAGGCATCCCTGACTTGCCCCTTTTTCGTAAGACCCTTATAAACAGAAACTCCCAAGTCCCCAAATGGAACCCTATCGATAGAACGTGTAAATAGCGACGCTGAAATGGAAGGAGAGGGAGAGATCGATGTGTACCTGTGGATCTACGATATTTTATTGCAAAGAAATCATGCAAAGCTTGCGAGGGAGAAATCAGGCAAAGCTCTTCGCAAAGAAATCCAATTGACGGCCTTGGCGAGGAGAAATCCAATCGACAGCTCGGCGAGGGAGAAATCCAATATTTGAGCCTTCAATGGAGAGATATTCTCAAGAGATTGAAAGGGGGAATAGGGAAATTAGAAGATCTTGTGGCTGATGCCAATTTATAGATCCTTACATGCATATTTGAGCCCAATTTAAAGAACGAAGGGGATTTTGCATGCTGCATGCCGGCAAACGAAAGGAAAACGAGGTGTTTCTGCTCGATAACAGGTATTTCGAATTTATTTCATTTAGATTCGCTCAAATGCTCAACTACATTGATTTTAATTTTTTTTTTCTGCAACGGTCTTCCCTTGATTCGTCCGAATATGTTGATTCGAGTATTGTTCGTTCGAATTTTAGGGTCTTCTCCACGAAACATTATATTTCGGCGAATATTAACGAAATATGAACCGAACATTATGGATCGTTGCGTTTGCGATGTGAGGGCACGAATAGGACATCCGTTGCTCACCGATTGCCTTCTTCTTCTTCCCATGGATTTCAGCCACAAAGCTCTCCCTCTCAGATTTTTCTCTCAAAAGCTAGAAGATAATTGAATACCAAGGAATGGTAATTGGTCTAATAAATACACCCTAGTGTGATAGTCCTTCTCAAGTTACATGTTGAGTCCCACTCAACTTGGACATATAGTCCTACTCACATAGTCACACGTACATCACACCTAGTTTGAGTTGGTTACAACTCTATCCTAATTCCAATCCATGCGTGGCCCTTGAAATACAATAAAATAATTAAACATCTAAGGGTCCCGCCTGAGCCATACTAATAATGCTAATGCTGAGGCCCAGGTGACTCAGGATATTACATACTCCCTTCCTTGGGAAATTTGGTCCTCCTAATTTAAAACATACCTGCGTTGAAAAGGTGAGGGTACTTCTTTCGGACCTCGTCCTCGATCTCCCAAGTAGCTTCCTGGTATCGTGATGCTTCCATAGTACCTTGACTAAGCGGACTATTCGCCTCCGCAACACCCTTTCTTTAGTGTCTAAAATTGCAACGGGTCTCTCCTCATAGGATAACTCTTGCTGTAAGTCCATTGGCTCGAGATCTAGCACATGAGATGGGTTTGGCTCGTACTTCTTCAACATTGATACATGAAACACCTTATGAACTCCCGTTAACTATGGTGGTAGTTCTAATGCGTAAGCGTTCCCATCACTCACGCGCCCTGTGATCTTAAATGGTCCAATGTTTCGCAGGCTCAGCTTCCCCTTTTTGCCGAATCGCATTGCTCCCTTTGTCGGTGAAACTTTTAGGAATGCCGAGTCACCCACCACAAATTCCATTTCTCTCCGACGTTTGTCTGCATAGAAACCTTCATCACGCCTCTTCCTTTTGGGCTAACTGGATGATGGACCCCACCGACCTAATCCATAATTGGGCCTGACGTCCAGGGTCCCCAGGGGTCCACTTTCAGATTTGCAGTGGCCCACCTGGGCCCCACAACCTGTTTCGAAAGCCAATACTTTGACGACCTGGTAATACGGATTTCTGGTTTCTGTCTATATTTCTCTAATTTCAAAGGCTTACTTAAGTTACAATTGCATGTTAAGAATCCTACTAGCAATTAAGGAGACCTCTGGCTCTGATACCATGACAGAGTTGCTAGGCAGTAATCCCAAAACCAATTGGTGATAGGAAATGGCACAAACAGCTACTTAATAGACATAACAGTTTGGTACTGTAGCAATCCTTCAATTAAGAGAGAACTCAATCAATTTACGCCCAATAACATTCGATCCGGCCATCAATCTTTTATTATGTATAAATACAATAGTCGATCAACCAAACATTAGGATTCTACACATAACAATCCATGGAAATCCATCGACACAAGTAGATTTAGGGATCTACTCTCCTGGTGTAAACTATGTTGGCTTTATTGACTTGGGTAAAGATATAAGTCATCCACAAGAGATTCTAATTCACCGGTCTTCTCCTTACTACTACAAATTCTCTCCAATTCTTCTTGTCTCTAGCCTAGGATCTGGGTTTCCTTGAGATTGACTTGCTGTTGATCGACATATGGGATGAATTAGAGGGGAGAGTGGATTATAAATAGCCAACTGGTACTTGAGATATCTAGGAACTCTATCGTACAAGAATCCCTCCTAGGATTGGAGTCCTCTAGTCCTAGCACAAGTCTCCTACTAGGTAAGTGTCGATTTCTTCTTTGAATAAGAAGTTGGGTCCCATTATATATAAGAGAACTTAGAAATAATGGGCCTATCATAACATAATTATAAATAATCAACAAAGGATTTTGCTAAATAAATCTAATTCGACTCAAATTCTAACCCCTACCAGGATATTACACCAATGGCCATTGGGTCGCATCCATTCATTTAAAGCCCAAAAGACACTTCTCATCCAATGGGCACGAAAATACTTTAAATTTTGGAAGGCATTAAAAAATTAAAATATTTTGAAAAAGCATAATCAAGTGCCTCTTGAGATTTTGAAAAATAAGTGGGTTTTTAGAAAATATTCAACAATCCCTCACTATTTTCTAAAACACTTTTTTTTTTTTTAAGAAAATAGAAAGATACAATGAACAAAAAACTTATATAACGCATACTCATAGGTGGAGGACCCTTACGATAAATAAGTGGATTTTTAGAAATCATCCAACAAAACTATTGTGAGAATTGAAGTTCAAGAGATATGATGCATGCCCTAGAGTTAGGGCTTGCGTGGGTGCCGAAGCACGTGTCCACAAACACTTCAACACGTCTCCCGAGAGACTTCAACACAAGGACGCACCTCCAAGGGATAAAAACACATGATAATTCTATTCAATAAACATAGTCTGAGATTTTCATCTTTACAATGTAATATAAATAGGACAACATGGCTTAGGGCCTAAGAATCCTAATCACACTAGGAAAATAACAAAATAGAAACAAATAGAAACTATTAGGGCCTAAGATTCCTAATCATAGTAGGAAAGCAACAAAATAGAAACTACTAAAATCTTGGAAACAATAATATTTTTAAAAAACTGTGTGGTCCCACGCGCATGATGATCTTTCGTACTACATCATTCCCCCAGGTTGAAAGAAGAGTTTGACCTCTAAATCGGGTCTTCTTCATGCCGCCTCTGTAGATATGGTGTACATGAAGCACTTCTTTTATGGCACTTGCTCTTGATCCTTTTTTTCATCATTTTGGGCTTCTTTGGAGGTAGCGCATTCCATGAGTTCCATTCTTGTTATACAACCACGGTTGACCCAATAGTAAATATCCACCATCAATTGGTAACACATCGCACCATATTGTATATTTATAATCTTCACCAATGGCAAAATTAACTTGTCATGTATGTCACACTTGCACTTTATCACCTGTCATTAGCCATTTGACAAAGTAGGGACGACTATGCTTGTAAACCTTCAACTTTAAGTGATCAACAAGAGTTTGAGAGATGATGTTCTCACAACTTTTGCCATTAATCGCAATTGTGCAATTTTGCCCATGTACTGTACCTGATGAACAAAAAATGCTTTTTTGTAGCCATTTCTTCTCAATAGTAGGTGCATTCTCTTTAAGCACTATGAGAGCTTCAAGACCCTCCACAGGACCTATTTCCTCCACTTCCTCTATTTCATTACCCTTAGAATCATCTAGAGTATCATTTACATCACCTTTGTTTTCAATGAGGTTTATGCATTTTGGATATTCAAATGAGCGATGCCCCTACTGTTTACATTGATGGCATGTGATTCTATTCTGACCTTCGGGCTTAGAGAAAGCTTTTTCCAATGAACTACCACTTGGAGTAGAATCCAATTTTGATGGGGTCTTTTGCTCTACCCATTTAGAGGCATTAATTTTTCAGGCTTGATAATTTGCGATCTTCTCAGCTTTGATGTCATATTAGACAATTTCATTAACATTATAAAAAAATTATAATGCAAGTATATGTTGTATGTCTATCCTCAGCCCATGAAAACATCGATCAACTAAAACATCATCAGCCTCATCTAAAGCACATTAGAATACTAAAAAATTGACTTGGATCCTTGTTTTAAATCTTGAAAACTTGAACGCAAATCTCTTGAATAATTGACTCGAAGGAACTTTTGTTTCGAGAGGTTTTTCATTTCAATCCAAGTCTCAACAGGATCTATATTTTTATTTCCTTTTCTTCTGCAACTTGGCCTACCATATTGCAGCATATTTTCGAAAACGAGTTGTAACTAGGGTGACTTTAAGTCCCTCGGTCATTGACTTGTGTGAGAAATTTTTTTCGACACTAACCAATCCATAAACTCATCTAGATTCAATTTGCTGTCATATTCAGGAATCACAAATTTAATCCCTAAATCTTGTTCAACATTATTTGCTAGTTGATCTCTCTGATTCCAAATATTTTATCCATCATCTCGGTTGGCATCCCCATGTCGATTATTGTCTGAATTTTTTATTCTTATATCCATTTAGACAAGAGTTTCTTGGAGCTGCGTGATTGTTGCAGATAATTGAACAATAGTTCCAGATAACTCTGCAACGGTTTCAGTCAATTCCTCAATAGACGTGGATGAAGACTCCACTTCTGCCTTCTTATTTTGATCCATTTCTTAATGCAATCTTTTTTTTTAAAAATTGACCGACCTAATGTTGAAGATCTGCTCTCTACGATAGTGAAGGAAAAAATGGATTTGAAATCTGACTTCAGATTGCTCCACAATTGTAAAAAGAAATCTGGCCCTTGATTATGGTCAAATCTCTTGCTGCCTCGGTGTTCTTGCTGATGCATTGGGGACGTCATAAAGAATCCTTTGCTACTGGCGTCTTAGCAAACAGGTTCACTAGACCTGCATGTGGCCTGGCCCGAACCTGACTTGGCCTGACCTGGGCTGTAAACTAGCCCACACATGCTTCACAGATGACCACGTGTGGGTTTACCTCGTTCTCTGTGTCAGAAAGAAGAGCAAAGGTTTTCGACGAGTTCTCTTGAGTTGGGACTTCCTCTCTTGGCGATGACAATAGCGATCAAGACCGATGGGCAACGGTTGTGGAGGTTCGGTTCGGCCGCTGCTTAGGTTCCAGGTACAGCTTCTGTCACTTCTCTTCTGTTCTTCTCTCTCTCTCTCTCTCTCTTTTTCTCTCTCTGGTATGGGTTGGAGGTATATATATATGGGTTTGGTTGGGAGGGATTTTGCTGGAAGTTGGGTTCGTTTGGGTAGGGTTTTGATTGATGGTTCTGGGACTTCGGTGGGTTCTACTGGTGTGAGGGACTTTAGGGTTTGATGTGGGTTAGGGTTTGGAGAGGACGGTGGAGATAGGGCTTCGGGAGTAGGTGGCATAGTGGCTAGGTTTTGGTAGGCTTGGATTGCGGCTATGTGGATGGAAGATAGAGTTCTCAAATGTGATTGGAATTGAGGATCGACAGGGGAAGGATAGTGTCGGGGGAAGATGGTGATGGAATAGAGATGGGATGGACAAGACTCCGATTGGTGCGATGTGGAACCTTTGCTCTGATACGAACTGAAGCAGGCCCTAGCGTTAGTGCTTGCGTGGGTGTCGAAGCACGTGTCCACAGACAACACATCTCCGGAGAGACTTTAACACGAGTATGCACCTCCGAGGGATAGAAACCAACGATAATTCTATTCAATAATAAAAGTCTAAGATTTTCATCTCTACAATGTAATATAAATATGAAAACTTGGCTTAGGGCTTGAGAATCCTAATCACACTAGGAAAATAACAAAATAGAAACACATAGAAACTATTAGGGGCCTAAGATTCCTAATCATAGTAGGAAAGCAACAAAATAGAAACTAATTAAATTCTGGAAACAATAAAATTTTTAGAAATCTGCATGCTCCCACGCGCGCGATGATCTTTTGTACTGCATCAAGATACCACAAAGAGATTCATTATGATTCATTGGCTCGATAATTTGTAAGGATGTAGAGATTGAGGAAGATTTTGAAATGTAGGATAAGAGCAGGATGATTGAAGTAGAGACTTGCTTTTGGAGTGCTTTATGATCGGTGCTTACCAATGAGATTGAATGGAAAATGTTATAGGATAGTGACTAGACCAGCTATGACCTATGGAGTAGAATTTTATCGATCAAGAAGCAACACATGCACAAAATGAGTAACGTAGATGACAATATTGATGTGGATGTGTGGTAAAATTAGGAAAGATAGAATACGAAATTGTTGGAAATTTAGAACTTAAGATTTGTAAATTAATTAAATTTCTCTATGGTTTAAAGCAAGCTTCTAAGCAATGTCATGAGAAATTTGATGAAGTGATTTTTTCATTTGGTTTCAAAATAAATGAATCTGATAAATGTGTCCAAATTCTCTCACAATGAGGGTATATTAGTACACTTATATGGTAATGACTTGCTCATTTTTGGTACTGATATTAATTGCATTAATAACAGTGCTTAAAATGTCAGCGATATGTACCCGTATCGGCCCATACCATTTCAATAATGTAATGCGAATCGGTATCGGACTCCGTGATGTTAAAATTCACCAAAATATTGGGAAATACCGGCCGAATCTGATATATTGGACGATACAAACGAACAAAGCCTTCTTCCCTTATCCTTTTTCCGTCTGCGCAAATTGAAAATAATGGAAAAAAAATAGAAGATAACAGAGAGAACTGAGAGGGAGGAGGAAAGAGGAATCAAGGGTTTTTTTGTATGTTTTTTTTATTCGTTTCTCTCCCCTTTTTCTTCCCCAATCACCATCTCCATGTCCTCTCTATCTCTCTCTCTCATATCACCACCATCTCAGTCAACTTCCATCCATGGTTCAAAATCGCGGTTCACGGTCATCGCATCGCGGTCCATCACGGAGAGAATTTTTATTTGACCCAAAAAAAAAGCAGAGAAAATATCCAAAAAATCCGGTATATTATAAAAATGATAGAAAAAAAAATTTGTTTCCATTAGTACACAATCTCCTCAAGTTATAGCAGCCTGTGGTTGTATCGATGTTTATACTAAAATAGGCTGAAATATCATAAATTTTACAAAATGCAACCATAATTTTGGGCAAACTAATAGTAACATTTAAAGTACAATCTAGCAATAAATACTAATAGAGTTAGTGCATATGCAGTACTCAAGACTCAACTCAATAACTTGGTCATCAAGGTGTACTCACCTTCAAGTTTACAGTTTAAAGTAACATTCACCACATCAAAATGAATTAACTTGCTAACTTAAAGTAGTGGAGTTTAGAGTTTGGACAATTGTAACTTACCTTGACTTGATTTTTAGGATCAGACATGAATGCTTAGAAGGTAGGGCTTGAGCCTAATGCTAGAACGAGTGGTGTTCTGGCTCGATATATATTATCATCATCATCATTATTTCTTGAATGGTAGAAATAGACACCAAATTGTTGTGTTACATAGCCTCCACTCCCATAGTGCCCATAAGGTTGTTGTGCCTGTGGATGCGGTTGAGGAACGAAGATTGCTTCATAAAGTGAGTCCGAGTCATTAGTAGACTGAGATGGCTGAGGGTAGTCTTCGTACTAGTGATAAAATCCGTGGGGAAGGATACGATGTGGAGGTGATACATAGTAGTCACCATACATGGCTTGTTGGTGGCCAACACCACCACCGCTGGTACCCTCTCCTGCGCCATATCTGCTGCCACTGGCACATCCATGTGATGATTTGGTTGGTGGGACAATTCTTTGGTGCCCACGAGTCAGGCCTATATTACTAGTAGAAGGAAAATGTTCGTCTGTCTCCATCATGTGGGGTGGCACCTGACCATAGCCACCACCATCTCCACCACCATCACCACCACCATCCCCATCAAAATCGTGAGGCATATCTGAAGATGAGCTACTACTGCTGAGGCTAATGTCCTCATCATCATTAACCTCATCTCGCATCTCTTGAGAGTCAACCCCACACCTTCATTGATGGGTAAGATTTATCTCGCGTTGGCACTAGGCAGCTCTCATCTGCTCTACGGTCCCCAGTCAAATCCTGGACCATATTACCCATCTCTTCATCATGATCTAGTAGTGGCTCTTTTGCCTCCTCTATCCATTGTGCCAACACATCATCATTCTCTGAAAAATATAGTCCAGATTGATTGGACGGAAGTAATCTGTTTGGTCATCAAACTCTCTCCTTCTTCTTTGTTTATGGCGGAGCTTAATATTGTAATGTATATACACCAATTTATTCAACTTTTGCATCGTCGGCCGATTTCTCACTTTAGTGTGAATGAATGAAAAGGTGCTCCAATTCCTCTCACAACTTGATGATGTAGTTGATTGACTAAGGACTCTCATTGTTATTTTCCTTAGTATTGGAGCACTTTCTCCTTAGTTTGACCACAACTCAGCTGAAAATAAAATGAAAGTATATTTATTAATTAAATCATACATGATTCAACTTTTAAACTTACGTAGAATGAATGAAATTACCATGATCTTTACCTGGAAATGATTTCATGATAGCTAGTTTGGCAGTCTGTGTCCCAAAACTACCAAAGGCTTCACTGTATATATCAATCTGAGATATACCATAAATAAAATAAGGATGAACTAACTCTTTATGCTCTTTCAAAAAAAAAAAAGAGTACACATTACACTTAGTTGGTTAATAGCCACACATGCATATCATCCTCATTCGCAGCAAGTTTTTTAATAACATTTTTCAAACCTACACGTGTCTCATATGTTAAGCTTTTGTCTTCATTCTCATTGTATCGATACTGTGGATTGAAGAAATAACCTGCATAGTATATTAATTTAGAGAGCTAAAACCACAATTGAACAATACTTAAAAGTTACGAGAGTTAGCAATGCAGTATGTGAATCTTTACCTGCAGCGTGCAAGTCATGATGGAGTTGGTTTTCCCAACGGTTGTCAATAATCTTCCAATATGCCTTGTAGTATTTACAATTTGCTTGTATGGCTAACTTAGCTCGATCTGCGGCCTCATACAAGAAGCCCGTTGTAGGCTTGTCATCTCCATCGACCAACCGAAGAACCTTTATCAAAGGCTCTAAATCCTTTTAGGTCTCACCAACAAATGACCAGGATCTCCTAGACTGTGCAATCTCTACAACTTGATTTGCTTGGTGCGTCAGCCTCTTTCCCCCACTTTGATTCCAACCAATCTTGTGATGTAAATAGTTGGTGTAGCCCTCCTATGTATTTATAAAGGCTTTCTAGAGCTATAAATTGGGTGGCAAATCTTGTAATTTCAGGCTGTAGTAGCTCATGATTGTCTGAATATTTCTTCATCATCACCATGAGCATGTGTGACTGATAGATAAAATTAGTGTTTTTTTTTCCTTCAATATCGCATCGTTTATCATTTTCCGCTTAGCGATGTCTTCAAACATCAAAGTCAAGCAATGTGCAGCACATGGAGACCAAAAAATATTAGGCCTCTGCTGCATGAGCATCATTCCTGCCTTTTTCATGCTTGCATCATTGTCTGTGATGATCTAAACAACACATTCTGCTCCAATATCCTCAATTACCTCATTGAAAAGCTTATTCAAGTACATCACATCTTTGACATACTCGGTTGCATCAACCGATCTAATAAAAACAGTCCCTAAAGATGAATATACTAAAAAATTCAATAGAGACCGTCTAGTGATGGTAGTCCACCCATCACACATGAGTGTACAGCCCCCCTCTCTCCAGATCCTCTTGAAGGTATTCACTCAATCCATCGTCTCTTTATATTCATCTTCAACACTGTAGTGGCCAATCTCATATGATGTAGGTGGCTTTATACACGGACCATGTTCTGCAGCAGCGTCTAACATGGTCTTCAAATAGGGTGAAGTTTCCTTATTTGGTGCAATGGCTCCATCGAAGAAGAATTTCCCAACTGCCTTAACAACCCTATTTCTTGCATAACCCATCTTCCCGCTTATGGCTTTGGCTATAGAAGGTTGCTTTGCAGATGGAGACCTATATGCAGCAAGGTCAATTGGACCCACGACCTCTGGTCACAAGTCTGTTGTGTGGGAGGTTCATCAGACTCCAACCAATCTAGTTGTTGGCAAGTCTGTTTTTTACTAAATATCTGACGCAGCATACCATCACTGTTAACACATGTAACATAAAGCCCACTAGGCCCAGGCCCATTCATTGTAACTTATCTACACATATCGTGGGATCAGTTAGGATATAATCAAATTATTTAGCCTTAATCAAGGCAAATCAAACTAATTACAATCTATCTATTGTGGAAAGAAAGCTGTACAATTGATTTGATTATATCCTAACTGATCCCACGATATGTGTAGATAAGTTACAATGAATGGGCCTGGGCCTAGTGGGCTTTATGTTACATGTGTTAACAATCACCACCACCCCCCTGAGCCCCCCCCCCCCCCCCCCCCCCTCCATATTGGCCCTCTCTAGAAGCAGACTCATACATCATTCTTCTCCTCTCTTCTTCTTCATTATATGATCTCATGTTCTCTCTCCTTGCTCTCTTAACATCTGAGTCCCCATCTTCATCATCTGAGTCAAGCACCTCCCTAGGCCCAAACACCCTCTCTCTACATGCTTCATACCCTGCCTCTCTCCTTTTCTCAGTTACTACTTTTTTTTGCTTCCCCGCATTCAATAATGCTTGCATATCCTTCTTTTAACAATGGGGATACCTTGGTACACTTTGCCACATTCCCTGATTTATGTGCTAAGTGTTCCTTCAATCTTGTGATTCCACTAGTTACCACCTTACTGTAAGAGTTTGTGATGAGAAGAAGAAGCCAATAATGGCAAGAAAACTCAATGATCTGGGATCATTGATTGCTTAGTATTTATAGACAAAGTTAAGGATTAATTACAATAATCAATGGTGAAAGAATTGACTAAAACCTAATCTCAACAACCCATCTAATCTCAACAACCCATTTTCAGCTGTGATTGTTGACAACAGTAGCTGTTATTGTTGACAGCAGCTGTTATTGTTGACATTCCCCCTCAAATTGATGTGGTAAGTGAGAAAACATCAATTTGCGAGTGAGATCTTGATGACGTGGTTTGGGAAGAGCTTTTGTGAAGATATCCGCCAACTGGTCAAGAGTGGAGACATGAGGCAGAGTGATTTTGTCAGTAACAATATGCTGACGGATGAAGTGGCAATCAATCTCAATATGCTTCGTTCTTTCATGAAAGACTGGATTGTTTGCAATGCGGGCAGCACTTGTGTTGTCCCCATGAAGAGGTGTTGATTTACCAACATAGACCCCGAATTCACAGAGAAGACGGCGGAGCCAGATGATTTCAGCACTTGCGGATGACATGGCCCGATATTCAGCCTCAGCAGAAGATTTTGAGACTGTGGTTTGCTTCTTGCACTTCCATGAAATTAAAGAGTCCCCAAGAAACATACACCAACCAGTGGTAGATCGCCTAGAATCCGGGCAACCAGCCCAGTCAGCATCCGCATAAGCGGATAGGCGTAGAGAAGCGCCCGAAGAGTAGAAAAGACCATGGTTAAGAGTGCCTTTGACATAGCGGAGTATGCGCAAGGCAGCAGCAAGGTGTGGTTTATGAGGATTGCTCATAAACTGACTAACCGTATGAACAGCATGAGAAATATCCGGCCGAGTCATAGTTAAGTAGAGCAAACTACCAACTATCCTCCGAAAAACAGAGGGATCATCCAGGGGTTGTCCATCATCCTTACTGATCTTGCTGTTTAACTCCATAGGTGTATCAAAAGTGTGGGCATCATCAAGTCGTGCCGAATTGATCAAATCTGTAGCATATTTTCGCTGATGAACTCGAATGCCAGATTTGGTACGCAAGAACTCCAATCCCAGAAAGTAGGTGAGAGGACCAAGATCCTTCATTCTGAAGTGACGAGTGAGATGATGCTTGAGATCCAGAATGCCGGCAGTATCATTGCCACTGATGATCATATCATCAACCTAGACCAAAAGAAAGGTGTAGCCCTTTGATGTCCATCGGAGAAATAGAGAGCTATCTGACTGACTCTGACGAAAACCAGCATCAAGAATAGTAGTCCGGAATTTTTCGAACCAAGCCCTGGGTGCCTGCTTAAGTCCATACAAAGATTTCCGTAGTTTACAAACATGCTTAGGAGGACAGGCATATCCTGGAGGAGGCTTTAAGTAAACAGTCTCCTGCAAATCCCCATGAAGAAATGCATTTTTGACATCCATTTGCCACAGAGCCCAGTTGCGGGCGGCAGCGATACAGAGGAGAGTACGAACCGTGGTCATTTTAGCGACTGGTGCAAATGTCTCCTCATAGTCGATCCCATACTCCTGTTTATATCCCTGTGCTACCAATCGGGCTTTGTAGCGATCAAGACTTCCATCTGAGTGAACTTTTATGGAGTATATCCATTTACTGCCAATCACAGAGGCTCCTTCAGGAGCCGGTACCAAGTCCCATGTCCGATTAGCTTCGAGAGCAATCAATTCCTCATTCATAGCATCTTGCCAGTAAGCAATCTTTGAGGCTTGTGAATATGAGGTGGGTATAGGAGTACTATCCAAGGAAGTAAGAAGAGCAGGAAATCCATAGCGGTTAGGGGCAACAGAAAGATGACTAGAGCGTCGCAGAGAAACGGTGCTAGAAGAGTTATCAGTACCTGAAGACTCAGTAGGCGGCGCTGGGAGAGGATCAGGAGAGGAAGTAGCCAGAGGAGAGATCTTATTCCGTCGGACATAGACTTTGAGAGGAGGTGATGGGGAAGTAGACTCTGAGAATTGTGGCATATAAGAGACAGCAATAGGATGACTATCCAAATGTAAGGAAAAGAAGGGAATATGTTCCAAGAAAATAACATTTCGAGAGATACGCATGCGTTTATCCAATTGATCATAACACAAAAATCCCTTGTGTTCATTACTGTAACCCAAAAAAATGCATTTAGCAGCTTGTGGAGATAACTTTGTGCGCTCAGTAGGAGGAAGATGAACAAAACACAGGCAACCAAAAACACGTAAGTGAGAGTATGCAGGGGTGTGACCAAAGAGAACTTCGTAAGGAGTAGTCTTTCCTAGAACAGTGCTAGGAAGACGGTTGATAAGATACACAGCGGTATGTGCAGCATCACACCAAAATTTGGGAGGGACTAAGGATGCAATCAACAAAGTCCGAACAGTTTCAAGAATATGTCTGTTTTTCCTTTCCGCAATCCCATTTTGCTGAGGAGTATGCGGACAAGATTTTTGGTGAAGAATTCCTTTATCAGAAAGGAAGGTAGAGAAAGTATGAGACATGTATTCTCCACCGGAATCTGAGCGAAGAATTTTGATAGATTTCTGAAATTTGGTTTGGACCATGTTATAAAATTTTTGAAAAATGGAGAATACTTCAGATTTCATATGCAGAA
The DNA here is from genome assembly GCA_012931725.1 of Litsea cubeba. Taxonomy (NCBI): domain Eukaryota; kingdom Viridiplantae; phylum Streptophyta; class Magnoliopsida; order Laurales; family Lauraceae; genus Litsea; species Litsea cubeba. The sequence goes on from CM022944.1 coordinate 51,048,589, forward strand.
AGTAAATCCAAGTATAACGAGAATGGTCATCAATAAAGGTCACATAGTATTTAAATCCCGTCCTACTCAAGGTAGGAGCAATTCCCCAAACGTCTGAATGAATGATGTCAAATGATGCCAAAGCACGAGCATTATGAATAGGAAAAGGCAAAATATGACTTTTACTAAGGCAACAAGTTTCACACTTTGATTGAGATAAAGAAGACCTCATTTTATTATCAATAGTAGAATCCAAATAACCAAATTTAAACAAGGAAATTAAATTTGCATTGTTCAAATGACCCAGACGTTTATGCCAAACAGTCCACAATTTATTGAAGTTAGAAGAAGAAGCAAACAAAGAATGATGTCCAATGTCCAGCAAGAACAGGCGCCCATGTTTACTCCCTGTTGCGATCACCTTCCCAGTTTGTCGCCCCTGTATAACACAACCAGAGGAAGAAAAGTGAACAAGATAGCCATCATCGATAAGTTGTCCTACAGAAAGAAGATTGGCTGATAATTTAGGAACAAAATAAACATTGGGAAGAGTGATGGGCTGGCCAGAAACAGTAGATAAAGTAATGGTACCAACTCCTGAAATGAGCAGTTGATCACCATTAGCAGTGATGATTTTCTCTTTGCCAAGGTAAGGGTGAGAATCTGTAAAGCTATGTTCTACCGATGTCATGTGATTGGAGGCTCCTGAATCTAAAAACCATGTGGAAGAGGTAATAGGAGAAGAAAGAGAGGCAGAGGAATGAAAAGCAGGAGATGCTATATGAGAATGAAATTGATACCGACCACCATTAAGACCCATGGAAGCATAGGCGGATGTCACCGTGCTCTGAATCAGTTCTTGAATCTGTGTTGGAGTCATGGATACAGTCCTGGAAGAAGTGTTTCCCGTGTCAGGAAGAGATGCTTGAACTTGGAATGCAACAGGATTATTTTGTCTGGGCATGGTGGAAGGATTTTGCTTCTGCTGAGGTCCATTCTTCCTCTGTAGGCTGCGACAGTCATCAATAAGATGACCAGAGCGTTTGCAATATCGGCAGACTAATTTCTTTCGACGGTTCTTGGCCAGATGACCAAAGCTTTTGCACTCAAAGCATTGAATAGGCCTTTGATTGGGGGTTGCCAGAAGAGCAGATTCAGTATGAAGAGAGGCTAGGGAGGCCTGTGGTGCTTCAAGAATGGTACTCTGAGAGGTGAGGCGAAGTTCTTCTCGAAGGACTTCTTGAAAGCAAGTGTCTAGATTTGCGGTGACTTCTCTATTCATGAGAGCTGACCGGACAGATTCGAAGTCAGGTCTGAGATTCATTAGGAACTGGCTGATGTGGGTTTCCTATTGTAATTTAAGAGCCTCGGACAGAAACCCAGCAGATACTGACTGAATTATCATAGCATCCCTTTCAGTCCATAAGGTGAGAAAACCATTATAGTACTCTTGCACAGATTTATCACCCTGACTGAATTTTGCAATTTCACTATCAAGTTGAAATTTGCGAGCTTTATTGGTTTGATGATAAATATTCTTGAGATGACTCCACATATCAGATGCGGTAGTATATGCTTGAAGAGCAATAGCAAGAGAAGGGTTAATGAAATTAAGAATCCAAGTGATGACCTTAGCATTATCTTTGGACCAGGTGGCTAAATCTTTTGTGTCAGTAGTTGCAGTAGGTTTAGGTACTGAGCCATCAAGGTATCCAAACAACCCTTGGCCTTCTACCAAATTCTTCAGATGAAATGACCATGCCATATAATTATTCCCATTGAATTTAATAGGAATAATATCATACTTCTCCATATTAAATAGCAACAGGCACACAATCAACAATAATAGTAGTGAGAATGAAATACCAGCCAAGCCAAGCAGCAGATGAGATAAGGAATCTGATGAGCAATCCAGCAACAGACAGTACAAACAATGCCAATAAAGCACCCAGATGAGCTATGAAATTGAATCTGGACCTGTGCGTGGGCCCCACAGAGTTGTGGAATCACAGATCAAGTGAGATTTCTCAAAGAGGTTCAAAACTCCCAGGCCTGAAGATCTTTGGACAAATCAGAGGTAATACTTGTGAACCAGCAGTGCACAGTAGCAGCAACACAACCCAGGCAGCCTGACGTCCCTATCGCAAGTGGGTAGATCCACACGTGGGCCCCACAGGGTGATCTGGACACTTATCAGAGTGAAGAGATGAAAGGAGAGTAGTTTTTCCCAACTACTGGAAGTGGTCGCATGAAGATCAACCTCAGATCCAGGTTTTTGGACGGCCGAGATGAAATCAGTGTGAGAAAATGGACGAATCACAAATGGTGATGGAAAATCGTCTTCTGATGGGAGAAAAATTCCCAAAAAATCTCCACAAATATCAATAATGTTGGTCGACCATGATGGATAATACTGTGAAACAGATTGTGATCATCTCAGGTGGGCCAGTAGTGAAACAGAGAAGATCAGAGAATAACAGCGTCTGTCTGACGAGAAATCGTCAAACCCGTCACTGTGTCGATCTCCTTGTGAGATCTGAAACTTTGATTGCGGCCCGATCAGGGGTATGGAATGGAAGGACACGTTATTTTCGCAACTCCAGGCCAAAGTTTCACTCAAATCGGATCAAAATCCACAAATTTGGACGGTTTTGATGAAAACAGAGGCAAGAAATAGAAATATCACAAATGTTGCTGGAAACCTCACCTCTGATGGGAGAAAAAATCCAGAAAAATGCTCATAAATACCAGCAATGCTGGTCGACCAGGATGGAGGTGTTTTTGAGAGATGTTGAAGATGATCTGAAGTGGGCCATGTCTTGATCAGGGCTGATCAGACACTATCAGAGATGATCATACACAATCAGGAAGAAGACCCAAGTCAGGGAGAATGACTGAATCAATTTGAGAAGGTAACTATGGCTCTGATACCATGTAAGAGTTTGTGATGAGAAGAAGAAGCCAATAATGGCAAGAAAACTCAATGATCTGGGATCATTGATTGCTTAGTATTTATAGACAAAGTTAAGGATTAATTACAATAATCAATGGTGAAAGAATTGACTAAAACCTAATCTTAACAACCCATCTAATCTCAACAACCCATTTTCAGCTGTGATTGTTGACAACAGTAGCTGTTATTGTTGACAGCAGCTGTTATTGTTGACACTTACCACAATAATAGTAGTTGATTTCTCTTTTTTCCATCCACATCAACACCATGTTGCTATGCCGGGTCAACTTCACGTACCATTATTTTCTACAAAAAAATAACACTAAACACATAATCCATAAAGCAAAGTAGTTTAGAATTTGAAACATAGCAGTTTAAAAAAAAAAACATTCATTAATTTTTATTATAATTAGAAACATACACATGACTACATCAGTTATACTTAATTACTTATACATTTAACCTAAAATAATAAACATTAAAATTGTTAAACATGGAAAAAGATTTTTAAACATAAATCTAGTAGCAGTAGATCTATCCATTTTTCAAGTAGATTTAGCGTTGGAAACATACACGAGTTATACATTAAACCTAGAATAATAAACAAACAAAATGTTTGACAAATCAACAAAGAAAAATATTTTAATATTGATTTATTAAAAAATCTGGAAAAGTAAGTTTTTGGATAGTGATCTACCCATTTTTCAAGTAGATCTAGTAAGATTGGGCATCATATGGGGGAATCTAAATGATTTCAAGAAAAGCCCCAAATTTTAAAAATAAAAAATTCTAGATTTACACTTTAAAACACTAGATCTAAGGAAAAGTAAGTGAGTAACATAAATTCTAACTCAACATAAAGCCTTTGGTTCATGTATTACACAATCTTTAAAAAAAAAAACTAAAATAATTTGGATTTAAAAATAAAAAATATTACAAAAAAGTGCTAAATTTTACAGTTTTTTGTTCCAAAAGAGTAGCTCTAAGTTAATTCAACACATTATAAATGCATTTGAATACTAATTTGGAAAAATGTAAATGATATATATCAAGAAAAGCCCCAAATATTGGAATAAAAAAATCTAGATCTACGATTTAAAACACTAGAAAATTAAGTGAGTAACATCAAAGCTAACTCAATATAAAACTTTTGGTTCATGTATTACACAATCTTTTCAAAAGAAAATATTGAAATAATTTAGATTTAAATAATGAAAAAATAAAAAATGTTACAAAAAGCGCTAAAACTTGTGATTTTTTTCTCCAAAAGTATAGATCTAACACACCTCACTTAAAATAATTCGAATTTGATGTTGAATCTTGAAAAGAACTCCGAAAAAAAAAAAAAAAAAAAGCAGACCAAAGAGGTCCCTTGAGTTTGATTTAAGTTTCCCACGGACAAATCTACCCAAAAGTGGCTTAGAACTAAGATTTTAGGTGCTTAGAGGCTGTAGCAGTGCTTAGGGAGCTCTAAGAGGCAAAAGGCAGCTAAAAGAAGTGAAAGAGAAGACTCAAAGGATGGTTTAAAAAAAAAAAATTCCCGTCAGACGTTATAACAACCATTATTTTGAAAATAACGGCGCGCCGTTATAACGATATGACCGTTAAATTCAAAATAACGCCAAATATTGTCATTATGTTCGCGATTTTTTACTATGATTAATTCATAACGCGGCCGTTATATACATAATATCGTAACGGTAACGACCGTTATTTTAAATCCTGATTAATAGTACAAAAGAATTTATGGCTCATTTTTATATGAAAGATTTGGGACTAACTAATGTTATAATAGGGATAAAAATCCTGAAACATAAGGATAAATATCGCTAACACAGTCTTATTACATTGAAAAATTATTTCTAAAGTTCAATCATTTTCATAGTTTACCCGTTTCAACTCCATGTGATCCAGACATTAAACTGGCCTATAATCAAAGGACGGTAGTATCATAAGAGGAATATATGCTAGAATTATTGGTAGCTTGATGTATGCCATACACTGTATTAGACCTGATATTCCATATGCTGTAGGTAAACTAAGTAGATTTACTGGTAATCCTGATTTAATGCATTGGAATGTTATTTCTAGAGTTCTTAAATATCTTAAGAAAACTATGCATTATGGGTTGAACTGTCTTGGGTATCCTCTGGAAGGGTATTGTGATGCTAGTCGGAAAGTCAGTCCAGACAATTTCATGTCCACTAATGGTTGGATATACACTCTTGGTGGGGCTGCAATTTCTTGGGGAGGTTTAAGAAACAGACTTGTATAACTCACTTTACTATGGAGTGAGAGTTTGTTGCAATTGTAGCCGGAGGCAAAGAGGCTGAGTGACTGAGGAATTTACTTTTAAAAATTCCAGTTTGGCTTAGACCAATGCCACAAATATCTTTGCATTGTGACAGTACTTCTACACTATCATGGGTGTACACTTGTACAATGGTAAGTCCAGGCATATTGGACTAAGACATAGATATCTGGCTAGATTGCTCAAATCCGCGTGATCACAATTAATTATGTGAGGTCAAGTGAAAACTTGGCACATCCCTTGGTGAAGGCCTTTCGGGGGATGTTGTTCTTAAAACTTCTATGTGGATGGGTTTAAGCCCACTAATTGATAACCTATGATAGAAACTTGACTTAGTGCTTGTACCCCAAATCTTGAGTTCTATGAGCAAAGTATATCATTAGTATGAGATTGGCGAGCACTGAATTTACATTTTCATCCCTGGATTAGAAGTAATGCTTGGACTTGAAATGAAAAATAGAGTATGAGCTAGGCTCTTAATGGACCTATAACAAATTATGTTGAGGCATTGATGTTACAAGGGCGCCAGGATGGGTCCACCTATATGAATGTGGATGTGGGGCCACTTCGAAGGAGCATCTGTTTTTCCTCGATAGCGTTCATGAAGCCAGGATATAAGCACATGGCCTGAGATAGTGTTGGCTTTATCTAAATTTCAAAAGCTGAGAAATTTTATGCGTGATAGTATTTCTGGTTTTGTCACATGGAGTCACTAATTCAGGGCTATGGCCATCAAGTACTTCGATGAGACTTTGAGATGTTATCACTAAGTGAAGGTTCAAGTCCGAAAGACACCTTTCATTTATGCATTAAATTTCGGGATTCAATAGCAGAACAATTTTATTTTGCATTGTGAGGGCCATTTACAAATTTTCAAAATTATGGGGGTCTAGATGCAATTATTTAAAATTGCGGGGGTCTTGATGAACTTTCTACAATTGTGGGGGTTTCTTTGAAATTTCCAAAATTGTGGGGGACTGTTTGAAATATTTGAAAATTGTGGGGGATTGTTGGAGATAAATTAGAAGTCCAATGTTTGGATTTTGTTTTCTTGGAAATGATTTTTCATAATCAAGCATTTCATGTAGGAAATCTCATAGAAAACAACCTTTTAAGAACCAATTTTTATTTGAAGACTTGCCTTATGAATTTTCATAATCAAGCATTTCTTGTAGGAAATCTCATAGAAAACAACCTTTTAAGAACCAATTTTTATTTGAAGACTTGCCTTATGATTTTTCCTTTATATAGAGTCCCACATTGGAAAAGTTGAAAATGAAATGGGCATTTAAAAGAGTTTCCTTTGACAAATTATGTTTGTCTACTAGACTTGGACTCAAACTATTGGACTTGGGCTTAGAGTTTTATAGGTAGAATCAAGAAGCCCGTATTTTTCAGTTTTGGGTCTGACCCGATTATACCCAGACCCTTATTGACTGGGTTGACCCAATTACTGAATGCGCTAGTGGGCATGTTTCTGGGCTAGGTTATACTTGGTGAGAACAGAGGTTATGTCCTATGGTACTTATTGACTATCTAAGGTAGTTATTGTCCTAATTGCTCGTCTTAATGTCTATACTCTTTCGCAAACAAAGAGTTTCAGAAAGCAATTTTCAAATTCTAACAGCCACTCTCCAATGTCTATATGGATTAAAACGACACCCTCTGAATGGTCGTGTTCACCATCCAATTTCTATAAATTGGAACATTCTCATGCGGGAATATAATAACTTGCATCAGTAAACTGCATTCTGTGGGTTTCATCTCTCTGGATACAATTGATCATTTGGTTATGCTATTGCATCCTTATGGGGCTGCTGGTTTCAGAGTTGATCTTCGGGCCAGCAAATGCAGATCAATATCAGCATAAGCTAGACTTCATTGTATCTTGGCGGCTGCCCTCCTCATAACCCATTGCTGACTTGGTCCCACCAAGTGGGTGGCAGAAAACGTCTTAAGGAAAGCGATGATGCGTCTCGAAGCGTCCATTTCTTCTCTTTTTCACAGATTCAACTTTATATATGCCAACAGAAATGAGCGCTTTTGGGAGCATTTAGGGGTCGCATCCATGGGTGATAAAAGAACATAAACCCATTTTGAGATGGTTTGTGTCAATCCAGGCCCATTCAGGCCCATCCATTTAGGCCCATTTATTGCATTATAATTAGTCAAAGGCTGTTACTTAATTTGTTGCTTTAGTTTAGGATCTAAGATTTGTAATTACTTGTAATTAGGGAATTCAACCCTTATATATACAACAGTCGATCCTCAAAAGGAGGAAGACATTCATTTCTCTTTCTCGCATATTTTGTATTTCATCTCTTCAACTGACGTCAATCCAGGCCCATTCAGGCCCATCCATTTAGGCCCATTTATTGCATTGTAATTATTCAAAGGCTGTTACTTAATTTGTTGCTTTAGTTTAGGATCTAAGATTTGTAATTACTTGTAATTAGGGAATTCAACCCTTATATATACAACAGTCGATCCTCAAAGGAGGAAGACATTCATTTCTCTTTCTCTCATATTTTGTATTTCATCTCTTCAACTGACATGGTATCAGAGCAAGGTCGACCATCTTTGATCTTCTCCTAACTCATCTTCCAAAACATTGGGAGCCAGTCTATGATCACCTGTGATCATCCTCTTCAGCCTGATCATCTCTGATCCTCCCTGATCATCTCAGATCAGACATGGCCCACTTGTGATCAACTCCAACACTTCAGCGGAATATTACCATCTTGGTCGCCTGGAGCTTCTTGGATTTCTGAAGATTTTTTCCTGATTTTTTTATCATCAGAGGTAGGTTTTCTACCATTTTTTGTGAAAATTCATTCTTTGCCAATAGTTTTCATCTCGGCCGTCCAACTTCCTAGATCTGGATTTGATCTTCATGCGACCACTTCCAGTAGTTGCATAAAATTCTTCTCTCTTCATCCCCACACTCTGATCTGTGTCCAGATCACCAAGTGGGGCCCACGTGTGGAATTACACACAGCCGGCAGGGACGGTTTTTGTTGTTTTTTTACTGTGGTGTGTGCGATGGTTGGTGCTGCCTTCTTTCTATCATCTGATGCTAGCTACTGTTACTTACTGCTGTTTATTGGTGTTTTCTACTGGATTTCTACTGTTTTGTGGTGATTATCACCCTGTTTCTTCTGTGGCTTCTGGGATCTGATTCATCCAATCTGCTGGTTCTTTGTCATTATCCATTGTGACTGTGGCCTTTTTTTTCAATTGGACTACCACGGTGAACATAGGGGGTCTGCACTTGTTCTCCTTGTCTGAGTACTTACTACTTTCTAGTAATGGAAAAAAATGAGATAGCGCTGATTCGTTTTGATGGAACAAATTATACCTCATGGGCCTTCCAATTTCAAATTTACTTGGAAGGAAAAGAACTATGGGGACACATTGATGGATCTGAACCTCAACCTGAGGGAGATGAAAAGAAGCTTTTAGCATGGAAGACAAAGGATGCTAAAATCAAGACCTGGTTGCTAAGCTTTGTTGAGTCACATTTTATTCTCAACCTAAAACCCTGCAAAAATGCTCGTGAAATGTGGGACTATCTTCAGAACGTGTATCAATAGGGCAATGCTGCTCGCCAGTTTCAATTGGAACTTGAAATTTCTCAATTCACTCAAGGCACTCAGTCTATTCAAGAGTATTACAATGGCTTCCGCAGACTGTGGTCTGAATATGATGAGATTGAGTTTGCCACGGTATCTTCCGCACTTCTACCAGAATTACTTCCATTACAGCAAAGTAGTCATCGGGATCAACTCCTCATGAAACTTCGTTTGGAGTTTGAGACAGTTCGATCGAACTTGATGAGCAGGGCTCCTCTTCTCAACCTGGATGTCTGTCTTCAGGAACTTTTGCGAGAGGAACAACGTCTAGCTACTAAAACGACTCTGGAACAACAGAGATCTGCTGAGGCTCCATTTGCCTATGTTGCAATAGCCAGACAACCTCCTCGGGACATCAGTAAAGTTCAGTGTCATAACTGCAAAAAATATGGTCACTATGCAAATCAATGCAAGTCAAAAGTTTGCCGATATTGTAAGGCCACTGGTCATGTTATTGATGAATGTCGGAAGAAGGCTCGCAATTCTACTTCCCGAAATTATGTGCAATCCGGTCCTGGTACTTCTACTATGTCATCAGCTCCTACTGCTTACACAGTGACCACTCCACCATATGCCTCATCTGACTTCAGTGGTTCTCTGCCATATGATTCATCCTCACAGCCTGGTTCCTCATCACAATCTATGTCTCCCGCTCCTCTCACCCCTGAGATGGTTAACCAAATGATCATCAATGCCTTGGCATCCATGAACATCGCAGGTATTGCTTCCTCTCTTTCCAATACCTAGTACATAGATTCTGGTGCCAGTAACCATATGACTTCATCACCCGCAACATTACAGAATGTTGTTCCTTACACTGGTCATCTCACTGTTCAAGCTGCCAACGGGGATCATCTTCCCATCATCTCTGTTGGTGATACCCCTGGCCCTTTACCCTTAACCAATGTTTTGGTTTCTCCTCCTCTTGCTACTAATTTGGTTTCTGTGGGTCAACTTGTTGAAAATAATTACACTGTCTCTTTTTCTTCTTCTGGATGTGTTGTGCAGGACCAGGAGTCGGGGGAAGTGATCGCGAGAGGGCCTAAGCGTGGCAGACTTTTTTCTTTACCAATGTCTTCTGTTATTGAGAATAATCCTTTACATCAGTTATTTTGTTTTTTCATTCAGAATCGTTCTCGTTTGTGGCATAATAGACTTGGTCATCCAAATGCTTCTACAATGTCTACATTATTTCAATCTGGATTAATAAATACACCTGTTGCTTCTGCTTCTTTTGACTGTGATGCTTGTAAATTAGGTTAGAGTAAAACTTTACCCTTTCCAACCTCTCACACACGAAGCACTGCTTGTTTTGACTTAATTCACAGTGATGTTTGGGGCATAGCTCCGACCCTTTCACATAGTCATTTCAAGTATTTTGTCACCTTCATTGATGACTACAGCAGATTTACATGGATTTATTTGCTGCATTCAAAGTCGGATGTTCTTATTGCATTTAAATTTTTTGTTCAATATGTTGAAAACCAATTCTCTACATGCATTAAAACTTTACGCTCAGACTCAGGGGGGGAGTATGTTTCCAAGGATTTTCAATCCTTTTTACACACTAAAGGAATTATTTCTCAACGTACCTGTCCGTATACTCCGCAACAAAATGGAGTCGCCGAACTGAAAAACAGACATCTTCTTGATGTAACTAGAACTCTTCTGATTGAATCATCTGTTCCCCCTCGTTTTTGGACTGAAGCTCTCACCACGGCTGTCTATCTTATTAACCGCCTTCCATCACCTACCATTGCTCATTTTAAACTGTTTGGTCATCATCCTGTGTTTGATCACCTACATACCTTTGGCTGTGTTTGCTTCGTTCATCTACCTCCCACAAAAAGAACAAAACTAACAGCACAATCTGGCAGGTGTGCTTTTTTGGGTTATGCCACTAATAAAAAAGGTTTTGTTTGTTATGATCCCATTGGTCGTCGTATCAGGATTTCTCGAAATATTATTTTCTTTGAAAATCAATATTTCTTCCCAGCTCACATGGACTATCCTCATCCCTCTTCACCAGCTCTCTTACCAGGTTTTTCAGATCCAACCTCTGTTACTAGGTTTAATCCTGCTTTTGTATACCATCAACGGGAGAAACCTCCCACTGCAGATGGCCCTTCCCCTGATCCTCCATCGACCACTGGTTCAACGCCTGCTCCTGCCTTACGTCGCTCCTCCAGATATTCTAGACCGCCTGAGCGGTATGGTTTACTCATACTTCTTTGATGACCACTTTCTCTTCTATCTCTATTCCAAGTTCTTATTTACAGGCTGTCCAACAAGATTGCTGGAACCAGGCCATGAAGGAGGAATTAAAAGCATTGGATCTGAATCACACATGGGATATTGTGGAGTGTCCATCAGCAGTTAAGCCCATTGGCTGCAAATGGATCTACTCGATCAAACTTAAATCTGATGGGTCCTTTGATAGACACAAAGCTCGACTTGTGGCACTCGGAAACAGACAGGAGTATGGCATTGACTACGAGGAGACGCTTGCCCCTATGGCAAAGATGACATCTGTTAGGTTACTTCTCTCCATTGCTGCATCTCAGTCTTGGCCCTTATACCAAATGGATGTCAAAAAGGCTTTTCTCCATGGGGACTTGCAAGAAGAAGTCTATATGCGTATACCATAAGGCGTACCCTCTCCCTCCAAGAGGTCTGTCTGTAGGCTGCGAAAATCGCTTTATGGTCTCAAACAAGCTCCTCGGGCATGGTTCGAAACCTTCAGGTGTCGCTTATGCGACATTGACTTTACTCAAAGCCCATATGATCCCTCTCTCTTTCTTTGCCGCAAGCCTATTGGGATTACTGTGCTTCTGGTGTATGTTGATGATATTATTATCACTGGCACGGATGATGGGATGATCAAATCTCTCCAAGATTCCCTCCGGACTTACTTCCATATGAAGGATTTGGGCCCTTCGCATTATTTCTTGGGGTTAGAGGTGCATCAATCTCCCAAAGGTCTCTTTGTTAATCAACACAAATACACATCAGACCTTATCGAGTTGGCTGACCTCCATGATTCTTCGCCTGTTGTTACGCCTGTCGAGGTAAATCTAAAGCTGAGCAAGAATGATGGCGATCTTCTTCCTGATCCTCAACCATACCAGCGTCTGGTGGGAAGTCTTGTCTATCTCACCATCACTAGACCTGACATATCCTATGCTGTTAATCTTGTGAGCCAGTTCATGACAGCTCCTCGCCACCTTCATTTCGCAGCTGTGAAGCGCATTATCCGATATCTGCTACGAACTGTCTCTCGTGGTTTATATTATCCAAAGGATAATCCTCTTCATCTGACCGCTTATGCGGATGCTGACTGGGTAGTCTGTCAGGACACTCGTCGTTCTACTACAGGTTGGTGCATGTATCTTGGCAATTCTCTCATTTCTTGGAAATGCAAGAAACAAGAACGGGTGTCTCGATCTTCCACGGAAGCTGAATATAGGGCAATGTCTTCTGCTTGTTCTGAGATCTTATGGCTTCGGGGACTTCTTTCGGAATTCGGGTTCGCTCAAATCTCTCCTACTCCATTGCATGCCGATAATACTGGGGCTATTCGCATTACTGAAAATCCCGTCTTCCATGAACGTACCAAACATATCGAAGTTGACTGCCACTTTATTCGAGATGAATATAAGCGTGATGTCATTCGTCTACCTCATGTTCCTACAGAGCTTCAGTTTGCAGATATCTTCACAAAGGGACTTCCTCGGCCTCGACATCAATTTCTTATTTTCAAATTGCTGCTTTATGACTCCCCAGCATCAATTTGAGGGGGGGTGTCAATCCAGGCCCATTCAGGCCCATCCATTTAGGCCCATTTATTGCATTGTAATTAGTCAAAGGCTGTTACTGTAAGACCCCGAACCCCAATCCCTCTGTTTAGTATTGTTTTAATCGTGGTTTAGCTTTTTAAGTGAGATTTAAGTTGGTTTGACTTTGTCTTTGAGTTTGACTAGATTTTTCGTAGCCTTGGAGATTTTGAAGACCGTTGACTTTAGTTTGACCCGGTCCATATGATATGTATTTTTATGAGAAATTACTTTTGATTTCTAAAAATTCTGAATTTGGTGTATTTTGACTTATTTTATGAAGTTTAACAACTTTCATGTTTTGACCATTATGATTTGATGATCAGAAAATGCGTTTTTCGAGAAAAAGGGCAAAATTGACTTTTCACATTAAATCTGTCCATGAATTTCGAAAATTTCAGAATATGGGGAAAATATACTTTTTGGAAAGTAGAAATTTCGATGATCGATTTTGTCTTCTTCATCGATCTCATTCGGGACCCACAAATGTTAGTTTCAGCCTTTGTAAGATTGGGGCCCATGGGGCCCAGCCCACTTATTCTTTATAAAACCAATGGGGCTCTTCTTCTCCCCCATTCTTCATTTTTCCTGCAACAAAAGGGGAGTCTCGGGTTCTTCTCCCAGCACTTTCTCTCTCCTCATGTATCCCTTCTTCTTGGATACTAAATGGAGATTTGATCTTCCCATCCCCTTCTCCTCTCTCTTGGCTTTCCAAGGATGTCATTTTCAAAGGATTTGAGCTAGGGCAAGGCTTCCTTTCAAGCTTTCCTTCTTTGTTTGAGCTACCAAAGGTTAGCAATGGTTTTCCTTTCATGAGATCTTGGTTTTTCAAACCCTTTGGAGTATCTTTCTCATATATGCAAAGACTTTCCTTGAGATTTGCAATGGATTGATTTTCTAGGGTTTCTTCTTAAGCTATTTTGGGGGTTTTGTGATTTTGGAGCTTGGGACTATAAGAGGACCATCTTAGGGTGATTTGCATCTCCTCTTGACCCAAGGCAAGTGAATACTCAGCTAATAATGGTGATTGTTTAATATGCATGGTTTTGTGAATTTCCTCTTTAAATATCTCTCTCTCTTTCACACCATGGTTTTATGTTATTATGTTTATGCAATGTTTTATATGTATCTTCTTTGAAATCCATATTTTGGAATGTTTATGTTCTTGGATTCATCTTCCATAGATCAACTCTTTTTGTTCCAAGAACCTTTTGTATTTTAATGAATGAAGGAGATTATGTTTGCACTTGATTTTGTTTGATGGAATGGCATATAAATTAGTGTGTGGATGTGTTTGATGGATTTAAATTAGTATGAGAAGCTCAAGGAAGTATGGAAACATGTGAGAAAGGATGAAGAAAAAAAAAATCAGAAAAGAAAAGAGGAAGTGCAAATCTGCACTTCCAGCGGACTGGATAGGGCCCAGTCCGCTCGAGCGACCCAGTGGGCCGCTCGAGCTGACCAGGTTCTGTCTGGGCTTCGCTCGAGCGGACCAGGTTCTGTCTGGGCTTCGCTCGAGCGGGCCCTGGGTCGCTCGAGCGAGCCCAGACCTGTCCAGGGCCCGTTTCAGTGACTATTTGAGCTGTCTTTGTGGACTTTTTAGGGGCCTGTTTGGGATGGTTTGTGGGTCAATTATAAACTTGTTTTAGGTCCATTTCACCCCATCTATCCTATTTGTTTTGAGGCCCATTAATCTCTCTTTTTATGCCTAAGAGCCCATGAAAGCTTGAGGTTAATTGTGATATTTGGAATTGTGAAATGGGAATGGGAACATTGAGAGAATGAGCGTATGTGAAGTTACCCGGGAATCTTTCAAGTCTCAATACGCACTTTATCATTTAAATGTTGTGGATTTTCATTGGCATCAAATATACTCTTTATTAATCAATGTTTAAAGGTTAAATGTGTATTGAGATGGTTCCTTGGTAAGTCATTAAGTCATTCTCCACTATCCATTCCATTTCAAGTCAGAGAAGGTATATGTATTTGTATTCTTCGGTGAACGAATTTGAATAGCGTCGGTGATTTGTTATAAAATCATGTGGTTCTCCATGTTCGAAAGGAGTGATCGCATAGTTTATACAAATTACTTTGATGTGTATTCGAGTGGTTTACCCTGGAAATTCGTATGTTTTCTCCGAATCGATTTGGAAGGAGATTGGAGTGGTTCGCCACATTCGGGATTTCATCGATGAGAATATTATTTTGAAAAGACTGTTATTTTGAAAATAAAACCTCGAGGCAAGACGGGGCCAGAGCTTTGTAGTGCGAGCCCATGAGCCAAAGAGACTATTATTTCAAAAATAAAACCTCGAGGCAAGATGGGGCCAGAGCTTTGTAGTGTGAGCCCATGAGCCAAAGGGTTTATTATGGTTTGATTTGTATCGGCTCGAGTTTTAAAAACTAAAGGCACCACTAGGCTTAGGTCACCTTGTCGGGCTGATCACCCGGCTTGGGATCTTTAATTTGTCCGCCAGCTGCAGTTTGGATTCTGTCTGTACCGACCATGGCAACGGTTATTATCTGCCGGTCCCACGTGTAGTGGCTACGGTTCTGATTCTGTCTCCGGTCCCACGTGTAGTGGCTACGGTTCTGATTCTGTCTCCGGTCCCACGTGTAGTGGCTACGGTTCTGTCTGCTCTTGTTACTTCGGTAATAGGAGAATATAGATATGTGTGGTTGCCAATGTTTTATCCGTTTATTAATTTGTTTTATGATTCTCGTTGTTTATACTCATTATATGCTTTGAACTTGTTAATGTTTATGAAATCGATCTTTTATCGTATTGTCTCTATTATTCAGGATTTTAAATGTATTTCCAATTATGAAATGTTTTATGTAGGCTGTTATCTTTTCGAGATATTTATACTTCAGAGACTGTTCATTTATTTGCTTTGATATTTATGTTCGGTCTTTCGATCGTTTTATCATGATTTATTGCTATTATTGTTTAGACTCTTTAAATGGATTTACAATGATTCCATAAGGTTTTATAAAAGCCCATATTACATATTACTTGTTTATTTGCTTGCCGGACCGTCGTGTCTGACCCTGTTTGTTTGGTGCCAGATTCCTCTCTTTCTGTTTTTAGGTGTTTGATTCGAGGAGGCGGTGGAGCCGCCGGTCTGACGTGAGAGGCTGCCCGTTGATATCATCTAGATGTCAAGTTTGGCACCAGAGTTCGTATCAAAATACTGGGGGTAGTAGTTCTGTTTAGTTGGATATTTTTGTATGGCTTTGTTAGCCTTTTTCTTGGGTTTGTAATTAAGACATTTGTTAATTGCAATTTAAATATGTGGGAAATTAAATAGTTCTGTTACTACCAGCTCAGTGTGTTATGATTTATGATTCGTGCCAGCCTGCTCTCATTATGGCTTTATGATATTGGTCAAGTGCGATACGGAATCCGATGGCTACGGACTCTGGGTCGCAACACCATGATTAGCTTCCGCGAAAATATATTCTGACCTTGATGGAATTTGATTATCCCCATTCACGCGGATCTTGGGAAATATAACAAAAGTTTCAAATTTATCCCAAAATTTCGCATCCCGAGATCGGATTACTACAGGGCCCGGTTTCGGGGTGTGACAGAATGGTATCGGAGCTGGTTAGTTTTTAGGAAATAAAATACTCTAGAGACATTAAGACGTGTGGTGAGGATCCGTTAAATTGTATCGATTTGTTTTTCTTGTCTTCGTTTCTTCGGATTTGAGTATGCTTTTTCTTTCAGTTCGGGAGACTTTGCTTGTCTTTTCTTTTAGTTCTTGTTGTTAGGAGATTTGGATGACCAAATTTCCTCCTTAGTGGTGGAGAATTTAAAGTCTCCGTACTCTTGTTCAGTGTCTTTTGTCTGTGCTTGTGTCAGAGACTGAGAACCCTCTGGACTTAGTATGTTGTTTTCGGAGAACATCGGCAGACTTTCAGCCTTTCAGCATCACTAATGTGGTTAATGAGAGAAGACATGTGCATTTGCCCACCAAAGTAGGACTTGAGCAATATTCGAAGATCCCCTCTCAGCTAATTGAAGATCATCATGCAGCGTACCAAGGTAAGTAAATGTGGTTTTTGGGTGAACTCAGACCATCTTTCCAAGATGAAGGACTGCAGGAGACATATTAGCTATCGATTTTATGAAGGGAGAAGTGATTCTTAGTTAATAAGACTAGAAGTTAGTACAAGAAACTCAGGGACTTCCCGGATTCAACGAGCCTTGTCATAGATTTGGCTGAGAATTTTCAGGACTTGTAGCTTAGCCAGTGTAGTTGATTCGGCGGGAATACCAAGTGAATGGTTAGTTGTAGTCAAGATAATTTTTTGCAGCAGAAGAAACCTTGTGGATTTCACCGACTTACAGGGTTTTGGATTGGACAATGTGTAGATGCAAGTGAATACCTCAGTCAAGGTGATGTCCATTTCTTGATGATAATGATTTTCATGATATTTCCACCTTTTGTTATGTTTTCCTTAATGTCCATGATTTATCCTTGCAGTGTTTAAACAATGGATTATGTTTAATTTTCATAAGATATTGTTTTACAATGATCTTAGAGTTTTACTCTTGTTTTAATTTTCTTAAACGTTGACATCTACATTTCAAAACCATAATGATTTCAAAATTTTGTATATGTTTGGTGGGAAATGGATGGATGGTTTCAATGATGGATTGTAGAGACTAGTGGATAAAATGATCTTTAAAAACATGTAACTAAAATTGTGTTTCTTTTTCAAAGTACGATGTGGAATTTCTATTTCATTGGTTCATTTTCTTTGGCTATGCAAAATGAATTTCCTAAGGGTTTTGTGTTTAGATTATATGCAGATTTCCTACATTTGTTTTAACGCTCAGCTTTGTTTAGATTTCCGCAAGATTTTTATTAACAAATGAGTTCAGATTTCAACAAGGTTTAGTGTTTAACTAACACTCAGATTTTTGCAGATTTTCGCAAAGTTTAATGTATGGTCATACTACATGAATTTGATTTATTTTTGAAATCTTGATTTGGAATTGACAAGTGTTTCAATGATTTGTTTGGTTATGAAAATATGAATTTCAAAACGAATAATGTTACGTCATACTCAAACTTTGATAAACTTTATTTATTTAAGCTTTATTTGATAATTTGGAAGTTCAGTTTCTAATATGTTTTAAAATGATGGAATTCAACTAAGTAATAGTTTTGGTCCTTATGTTTAAGATTTTAAGATTTGTTTTGCATCGAATGGAATGAGTTGTAATAGCTTATGGTTGGAGTTAGGAAGTGTATGAATTGAAGGGTTGATGGATGTCCGGGGGTGTACTGGTTCAGTTGGGAACAAAGTTGGATCTATGAGAGAGTAAACAACATTCAAGACTTGGATTGAGAGTTTCAGCTTATCAGGAAATGATGCCAGCTTGGCAGGACTATTTTGTTGATAACACAGTATCAGGTAAGGGATCAAGAGCAGCAAGCAGATGGAATCAGATGTGGGCAGGAATTCTGAGTACAGCACAGAAAGATTTGGAATATGAAGTTGTGAACACAGATTGGATTTTCAAGGTCGGCTTTACATGTCAAGGGTAGAAGACTCGAAGAGAAAAATCTGAAGAGGCAAGCCATGCGAAGTTTCGACACAGACAGCTCAACAGGTTATGGCAGTTTAACATTTGGTGTATAGCAGTATGACATCTAGGTTGTAGCAGACCAAATTAGTGACCGGAGACCTATAAAATATGGAGTTTGTGGTTTCATAACGAAGAAGGATTGACGATATACTTGGAGGTCAGATGATGCATTTGAGAAACATAGTTAGAGCAAACATATGGAATTTCAGAATTTTTGGGACGAAGATTTTTCAGTGAAGGCATGTCTACGATCACATCTTCGTACAAGCATCGGGAGCACCGTGTACAACTTTGAAGTACTTAAGGCACAGAATTCCAAAGTGATAGAAAGAGGCAGAACTTGCAGTTTCTTGGACCGACAGTGACTGACAAGGTAAGTAAAAGAAGTGATCCAGTACAGGAACGACAGATGACACCAAGGATGATTAGAAGAATTGTTGAACACCAGTTTAGTCAGAGAAGTATGTTTTGAACAGATATGTGGAAAAGTGTGAAGCTTTCAACCGAATCAGAATGTTGTTGACCGTGCATCTCAACGTCAGGTTTGATCAGAGGGTATCTCAGTTGCCGAGGTTCAGAGTAGGGTGTCAGTGTTTTCTTTTGTCTTTTGGGTTTTTGATTTTGATTTGGTTTAGACCATTTGGAAGACCAAATGGGTTCTAGGGGGGGGAGGATGTAAGACCCGACCCCGAATCCCTCTGTTTAGTATTGTTTTAATCGTGGTTTAGCTTTTTAAGTGAGATTTAAGTTGGTTTGACTTTGTCTTTGAGTTTGACTAGATTTTTCGTAGCCTTGGAGATTTTGAAGACCGTTGACTTTAGTTTGACCCGGTCCATATGATATGTATTTTTATGAGAAATTACTTTTGATTTCTAAAAATTCTGAATTTGGTGTATTTTGACTCATTTTATGAAGTTTAACAACTTTCATGTTTTGACCATTATGATTTGATGATCAGAAAATGCGTTTTTCGAGAAAAAGGGCAAAATTGACTTTTCACATTAAATCTGTCCATGAATTTCGAAAATTCCAGAATTTGGGGAAAATATACTTTTTGGAAAGTAGAAATTTCGATGATCGATTTTGTCTTCTTCGTCGATCTCATTCGGGACCCACAAATGTTAGTTTCAGCCTTTGTAAGATTGGGGCCCATGGGGCCCAGCCCACTTATCCTTTATAAAACCAATGGGGCTCTTCTTCTCCCCCATTCTTCATTTTTCCTGCAACAAAAGGGGAGTCTAGGGTTCTTCTCCCAGCACTTTCTCTCTCCTCATGTATCCCTTCTTCTTGGATGCTAAATGGAGATTTGATCTTCCCATCCCCTTCTCCTCTCTCTTGGCTTTCCAAGGATGTCTTTTTCAAAGGATTTGAGCTAGGGCAAGGCTTCCTTTCAAGCTTTCCTTCTTTGTTTGAGCTACCAAAGGTTAGCAATGGTTTTCCTTTCATGAGATCTTGGTTTTTCAAACCCTTTGGAGTATCTTTCTCATATATGCAAAGACTTTCCTTGAGATTTGCAATGGATTGATTTTCTAGGGTTTCTTCTTAAGCTATTTTGGGGTTTTGTGATTTTGGAGCTTGGGACTATAAGAGGACCATCTTAGGGTGATTTGCATCTCCTCTTGACCCAAGGCAAGTGAATACTCAGCTAATAATGGTGATTGTTTAATATGCATGGTTTTGTGAATTTCCTCTTTAAATATCTCTCTCTCTTTCACACCATGGTTTTATGTTATTATGTTTATGCAATGTTTTATATGTATCTTCTTTGAAATCCATATTTTGGAATGTTTATGTTCTTGGATTCATCTTCCATAGATCAACTCTTTTTGTTCCAAGAACCTTTTGTATTTTAATGAATGAAGGAGATTATGTTTGCACTTGATTTTGTTTGATGGAATGGCATATAAATTAGTGTGTGGATGTGTTTGATGGATTTAAATTAGTATGAGAAGCTCAAGGAAGTATGGAAACATGTGAGAAAGGACGAAGAAAAAAAAATCAGAAAAGAAAAGAGGAAGTGCAAATCTGCACTTCCAGCGGACTGGATAGGGCCCAGTCCGCTCGAGCGACCCAGTGGGCCGCTCGAGCTGACCAGGTTCTGTCTGGGCTTCGCTCGAGCGGACCAGGTTCTGTCTGGGCTTCGCTCGAGCGGGCCCTGGGTCGCTCGAGCGAGCCCAGACCTGTCCAGGGCCCGTTTCAGTGACTATTTGAGCTGTCTTTGTGGACTTTTTAGGGGCCTGTTTGGGATGGTTTGTGGGTCAATTATAAACTTGTTTTAGGCCCATTTCACCCCATCTATCCTATTTGTTTTGAGGCCCATTAATCTCTCTTTTTATGCCTAAGAGCCCATGAAAGCTTGAGGTTAATTGTGATATTTGGAATTGTGAAATGGGAATGGGAACATTGAGAGAATGAGCGTATGTGAAGTTACCCGGGAATCTTTCAAGTCTCAATACGCACTTTATCATTTAAATGTTGTGGATTTTCATTGGCATCAAATATACTCTTTATTAATCAATGTTTAAAGGTTAAATGTGTATTGAGATGGTTCCTTGGTAAGTCATTAAGTCATTCTCCACTATCCATTCCATTTCAAGTCAGAGAAGGTATATGTATTTGTATTCTTCGGTGAACGAATTTGAATAGCGTCGGTGATTTGTTATAAAATCATGTGGTTCTCCATGTTCGAAAGGAGTGATCGCATAGTTTTATACAAATTACTTTGATGTGTATTCGAGTGGTTTACCCTGGAAATTCGTATGTTTTCTCCGAATCGATTTGGAAGGAGATTGGAGTGGTTCGCCACATTCGGGATTTCATCGATGAGAATATTATTTTGAAAAGACTGTTATTTTGAAAATAAAACCTCGAGGCAAGACGGGGCCAGAGCTTTGTAGTGCGAGCCCATGAGCCAAAGAGACTATTATTTCAAAAATAAAACCTCGAGGCAAGATGGGGCCAGAGCTTTGTAGTGTGAGCCCATGAGCCAAAGGGTTTATTATGGTTTGATTTGTATCGGCTCGAGTTTTGAAAACTAAAGGCACCACTAGGCTTAGGTCACCTTGTCGGGCTTATCACCCGGCTTGGGATCTTTAATTTGTCCGCCAGCTGCAGTTTGGATTCTGTCTGTACCGACCATGGCAACGGTTATTATCTGCCGGTCCCACGTGTAGTGGCTACGGTTCTGATTCTGTCTCCGGTCCCACGTGTAGTGGCTACGGTTCTGATTCTGTCTCCGGTCCCACGTGTAGTGGCTACGGTTCTGTCTGTTCTTGTTACTTCGGTAATAGGAGAATATAGATATGTGTGGTTGCCAATGTTTTATCCGTTTATTAATTTGTTTTATGATTCTTGTTGTTTATACTCATTATATGCTTTGAACTTGTTAATGTTTATGAAATCGATCTTTTATCGTATTGTCTCTATTATTCAGGATTTTAAATGTATTTCCAATTATGAAATGTTTTATGTAGGCTGTTATCTTTTCGAGATATTTATACTTCAGAGACTGTTCATTTATTTGCTTTGATATTTATGTTCGGTCTTTCGATCGTTTTATCATGATTTATTGCTATTATTGTTTAGACTCTTTAAATGGATTTACAATGATTCCATAAGGTTTTATAAATGCCCATATTACATATTACTTGTTTATTTTAGCTAAGTTTGCAGTTTGCTGCCTTTTTTTTTTTTTATAAGCTCACTGCCCCCTTTTTTTACAGCTGTTATCTGCCCCCTGTTCTTTACAACTGCGGTATCATACATGTCCCATATTATGTGTTGATTTAGAAGAATAAACTATATGTATGAAACCATATTTTTTATTTCTATATGTACATATATTTTTTAAATTTTTATATTTTTCTGAAATATAAATCCAAATCATTTCGCCGAAATCACGAATCAGCCGAAATATTTCGATTCGGAGGCAAACCGAAATGATGACCGAAATGAATTTCTCAACACTGCTTGGACTGAAATTATTGTTCCGAGGAACAAACATATTAATGAGGAGATTTGCCATTTTTGTCGAACTATTTTAAATGCTATTTTTATCTAACCCCATCAAAATTGCTCCAGGTTATCAATGAATCAGTTATTGTTCTGGACTCTGAAGGAAAAGAAATTGAATCACAGCTTTTACCTATATCCAATGCTTCGGTGGGCTTAAGAAACTATTATGTTAGGGCATACACGGGTATTACCCCGAGTGACACACCTAATTTTTGGCTTACATTTTCTGCAACTGCACCACCTTTTGGTTTCAGCACTTACATTGTTTCAAGTGCAGAACGCACAGGTGAGCATTTAATTACTAGTCTATCGTCTATTTAGTACACTATTCTTCCAAATTGTAAAACAAAATGGTAAAGCACTTTTCAGAACTCTGCATGTGCTAATATTCTCTATTGCAATTGCAGGTTCTAGTTCATCCATGTCAACAGTTCATACATCACCAAGAGATCAAAATGGTACCATAGAAGTTGGGCAAGGAAACTTAAGGCTTGTTTATGCTGTAAAAGAAGGCAAACTTACTCGTTATTTCAATAGCAGAAGCACAGTAAGTAATGTGATATGTACATGTAAGTTTTCATGATTTTCTTATCAGTATTCATTTTTTTTCTCTTGAACATTTTGATGTGTTTCTTCTTCCCCAAATTGTCTGCGAGAAAGATTAGGATTTAGGTTTTTGAATGAAAATTTCAAACAAGTGATTCCTTATCCTATTCTCGTTCTTGTATAAATTCAGATGTATTCTCGTAATAAAGCCACACATATATCAGAGCCATGGCCCTGTAGTGATCTTGTGATCATGCTGGCCACGGTCCTGCCTCTTACGTTTTCTTAATGATTTTACCATCACTTTTTTCCTTTCCCTTTTCAATAAAAGGGAAGCATCCTCCTTTTTTCACGCATTGATCCAAGCCTTACAATCTTGTCATTTTTATCAAGTTGCACATTGAAAGCTTCTACAAGAGATCATGGAAAACCTGATCCAATGGGCCACCGTCATCAACAACTCAAAAAGAGTGAGATGCGGCATTGATTGACTCTACAGACAAATGGTGATCACTAGCAAAGCATGAAAATCGCTTTTGCCAGATAATTATTTTTGGAGATCAAGGGATTGTTCTTTTTGTTACCAATTGGGGGAGGGCGTGGGGTTGAAAGAGATTAAGAAAATGCTAGAGAGTAGGTTAGAGAGGATTTAGGTTTTTGAATGAAGATTTCAAAAAAGTGATTCCTTATCCTATTCTTATTCTTGCATAAATTGGACTGTGTTCTCGTTATAGAACCACTGTGAATTCCATGCAGTGTAGTACTCTTAAAGTTATCATCAATGCTCAAGATGAAACGCAGAAGTGTCTGGCCCTTCAGGCACCTGGGTGTGGTGCTCTGGGGCAGTATCCAGGACTCACATTAGGTCTTCTGGTCTGGCTGGGCTAAATTTCCAGGCCCCAAGAAAGTGAGCCAGGTCCAGGCACAGAGACCCTGCTTCCTCTTCACTCTGTAAACTTTCTCCATCTAGTTTGTATTTTCTTATTCTTGTTCTCACAAAATGTATCAAATTCCACGTGACATGTTCGCCTTGCGGGTTGCAGATCTGTCACTGCATCAATGCACTTTTAGCACAATCTTAGTTTGGTCAACAGTATTTTCAGTATTTGATATTCAGATTTATTTAAATATCTAATGACTTTTGTTATCATTCTAGGTTAAAGCATTCATTGAACAATCATACAAATTTTATTCTGGAGATGATGGAAGTGGTAAAGATCCACAGGTAGTCATTTGTTTCTAGTTCTTGAATGAGGGCATCTGGTAATGTTTGTAGTGTATGGCATTGCTTGCAATGTGCTGCTCAATAGAAACATAATTCCTATGTATGATTTCTGTTGTTTAAGGGCTCCGGAGCATATATCTTTCGTCCAAATGGTACATTTCCCATAAAATCTGATGGACAGGTACGTGTTGAATTTTGACATTGTTAGGTACCCTTATAACTTGCACTTGTTAATTATGATCATTGAAGAATTGTTCGGATAACTCATTACAGTATGTTAAGAAACATAGGGTTCTTGTTTTAGGAGCCAATGACGGTTTTGCGGGGACCAGTATTAGATGAAGTGCATCAAAGAATCAATCCGTGGATATCTCAGGTGCTTTTCCCAGACGACAAAAAGCTTAAAATGTTTCTTTTGATCTTCATCCTTATCACATTGTTGTTTCATCATCAGAAGCATCTAACTGTTGAAATCTGAATGAATTAAAGCTTCCATGACTGTTTCATAGTTTATTGGGAATATTGTTTTAAAATCCATTTGAAAAGGGAAAGAGTAAGAGAATATTTCTCATAATCCAAGAAAGATAATCCTGGTGATATTGATTTTAAGGAATTTTGTAACACCTGATGGCAAGGTTTTCTAAGCTCACTCTCCAATCTCTAGTTTATATGCATGCACACATGGTTCTGGCTCATCCAAGCATGCAACAGGTATATCCCAATATTTAGAACAAAGTTCTTCTGTATTTGTATGCCTGGAAGCACAAATGAGGTGACGAGAATTTCCAGCTTCTCATTCTTAGATCTTTGTTGTCCATGTGTGTTATTTTTCTCTGTTGTTTTGCTCGCCAGCTGTATTTTTCTAGTGCATCAGTAATATTTTTTTATTAGCTGATGAAAGTCATGTCATCAACTAGCTCATGATTCTTGTAGAAGGTATTAAATTACTAGGTACATGATATGTTGTGAAAATCTACGCAGCGAACAGGTACACGATCTAAAATAAATGGGAAGGAAAGAAAATAAATCAACAAGAGAGACTCGAGAGTTTACGTAGTTTGGATAATAGCCTACATCCATGGGGCAGCAATCTAGACTTTCTTCTTCACTTATCAAAAGAGAACATTGCAAGAGTATTTTTTTTTCTTTCTTTCTTTCTCTCATGCACAGGCACTTTTTAGGCTTCAATCTTAACACACACACAATATTCAAGCAATGAGATCCACAATTTTAGGATCTTCACAGCATACAACTCATGCATAGAGTCCTAGTTTAGAAAGAAACTTAGCTTCACACGATCCTATGGATCTAACAGTAAAGCCAATGCAGAGCATTCTCCCACTCGAAGACTAGTTGTTTCTTCAGCAGTGCAAAAAACACCTGATGATCTTTTGCCCATACACCACCGACCATCAAGTGACAACCCCGAGAGAAGTCCTGCACTGAACAAACTTCTCTTTTGTGACACGCGTAGTCATCATATCAGCGATAGTGTCGTTGGTGTGAATCTTCTGCATTGAGACTTTACCTTCTTCACAATGTCACAGACAAAGTGATACTGAACATCAATGTGCTTCGTACGAGCATGCTATAGCATGCTGGATTCTTTGCCAACTGCAAATCGCTCTGGCTATCACAATGAATGACCAATCTCTCAGCCAAATGACCTTCTTACATGTATGTGCGGATGCCATGTATTCATTCAGCTTCTGTAGTAGATAATGCCACCATAGATTGCAACCTTCACATCCAACCCATTGGCCATTGGCCAGAGTAAGCATATAACCAGTGGCTGACCTTCTTCTGCCAAGATCTCCTGCAAAGTCTACATCCACCTAACCAACCAAACTTTAACTTTCACCCCCAAAATAGAGAGTAATATTAGAAGTACCCTTCCAGTATCGAAGGATCCATTTCACAGCAGCCTAATGTGAGAGTATGGTACTTGAGACATTTCTTCCAATTCCGCTTCATTACCAGGACATTGCTTGAAAGACAGTTTACATGCGACAGAAAATGAAGTATTGAATGGTTTTTAATTTTGCATATTGAAGTGGCTCAGAATTCTTTCTACAGACCTCTTTTGAGCCACCCATATTTTTCTGTTCTTTCTGTCCTTGAGTAGTGTCATAAGTATCTGATTCACTGGCTTTAAATTTTTCATATCAAATTCCCTGGCTAATTGAGCTTATAACATTGCAATGTCTTCTTTGCAAGTACCTGCAACCAACATGTCATCGACATATAATAACAAGATTATGTAGCCACCATTGCTAGAACTTTGAAAGTAAGCACAATAGTTCGGCTCACATCTTGTAAAGCCCAAGCTCAAAATGAAAGAATCAAACCGCCTATACCAACACCCCGGCGCCTATTTGAGATCATATAGTGATTTTTCTTGCAAACCAAATTCTTCTTGTTTTTGTCCATAATTATCACATCAGTAACAGACCCCAAGTATGAGATCGTCACCTCGCACCGTACTAGTAGTTAAGAGTACCATGGTTTCATTAACTCATCTCATCTCCGTTTGACCGACTCTTGATGTCTTATGATTATACGTGTCACTAGCATCATTCACATAGAGTTCCCCATCTTTGAATTTAGATATTCAATTAATCCCATACTTATCATAGAATTTAACTGCTCCATTTCGCATCTAAATTTCAGGTTCCATAGCATGGGATTAATCACAATACCTTAACCCTTATCAATGTTCATAAGGCTGCATCAGTTTATCATCATGTAAGGTCATTATGACAAAGCATATGAATCAACCTTACCCATCAAAAATCAGTTTATAATTCATTACAAAAAATTTATGAAACAGGTGATATGCATTGTGAAGTGTAGTTTCAGATTCATCATTCAGACCTTTTATTCCATCTACTTATTATTCTGAACATAAATATTGTGTGTTCTAGGCTGTATTATGTATTCAAAACCTATGCTTCAAGGTGATGCTTATCAATCACTACACATACATTATATGTTGGCCCGTTTGGTAATTTTACTTTTAAAATCAAGTGAAATGAAGTAAAGTAAAGCATCAAATCAAGAGGGAATAAACTAGGAGTTGGTTATCATGGTATTTTGTTTTTAGTTGCTTGGTATGGAATCTTTTTGACTTTTTGTATAGAAAAGTGGAGTTTTTTTTTTTTTTTTTAGTGGATAAAGGTGGTTGCTTTTGACTTTGTTTTAAAAAAGATGGAGGGAATTTTGAATTAAAGTGCTTTTGATGTGACCTCTTGTATGAAAAATGAAGGCTTTACTTGACTTTTACTGTTCTAGTAAAGTGACAAACGGGCCCAAGTCCCACAAATTTACACTCATGACCAAACCAGATTCAGGTCCTGCCAAACTGATATTCTTCGGAATATCAAGCCTCATTCAAGATCATCACATATTTGAGTAGACATACACCCAATCTCCTCACAAAATCAGACCGGGTAGCCATGACAGAATCACCAAGCAGGTGGTGTGCCTGATTCAACCTTTATCAGTTTTTCATAATTTCAGACCTACAATTCTGTCCATCATCACCATTATCAGGTATTGGTTATTTGACAGGCTTTACCAAATATTCAGATCTCGGGTTATGAATTGTGCATGAAGTCACAGCACAATATAGCAGTGTAAGGGTTATCATAGGATTCCTTTATTGGCACACTAGGCCAATTAATAGTTTATGACTCAGCCATGACTAGATGTTAAAAAATGCAGTCGAACCTTTTATTACACATTAATTCGTGTAATCTGATTTGCATTGATGTGTCTTAATGCAGTCTTGTTCGATCCCTATTCTTGGGATCTTTACTCTTTAATCTTTACTCAATTGGCTTTGTATTTAATTAACAAGAACATGGAAAAAGTATGACTATGTGATGAAGGAATCCTGGAACCATTGAAATACATGAAGCTCCAATTCTATACACAGCAACAACATTGAACAAGGCCCAACATGCAAACTGTATTACATTTTCAATGCTCAACATGCAAACTGTATTACATGAAAACCTTCTGATCTAGGGCTCCTCCTAATGGCTACTAGGTTAAACACCTTCCAGTTGGGCTTGTCTATGGCTGGATTTCCCCATATGGGTTCGGCCATGTCCCTGAATCCATTCCCCACGGCCTACCACCATTCAACCGCTAGGGTTGAATTCGACCATCTATTTTCTTGGCCTCTATGCCCTATCATCATCATATCATAAATTTTATCATGAAAACAAAGGAAAACTCATTCAGCATTCTCTCCTTGTGGCCTAAACTAGAGGAAAGTTATCCCATGATTATCTAGTTTAGGAGATCCACTCACCTTCTATAAAATATCGTTGCATTCGCGATATGTGGTTGGGAGTAGGACATCCACTAGTTCCTCATTCGCTAGTCGTCTTCCACCTCCTTGCGGAACTCCGAGTCTTCTCCTAAATCTTCAAGCAACTAGTCTTTCTTAGGCTTCTCTCTCCCTCAAAAGTCTAGAAAGGAGATAGAATAATGCAATAGAAGATGTCTCCATGGATATATATATATATATTGATCAAGAGTTTCTTTCTCCATAGGAGTGCCGTGCAATGTGCATGTGGCACTCCTCTCTTTGCTATGAAGTTGGTGCACACCCCAAGGTGGGGTCCCACTATACAATTTATCATATATTCATAGCTGCTATACACCAAAAAGGTCCCACAACTTACAATCTTAATTTACAACTTAAGGAATTGTTCCCACAATTAAAGTTAACTAAGAGACAAGAACTAGGGTCCGCATTGACTTATTTAATATGGCTGCACCTCCTTGGTCCCGATAGGGTCCAGGATATTACAGGTTTTCTTCAACAAAGCCTTTGGGTTGGGCCATATAAATTTCCTCATCGAGATTTCCATGCAAAAAGGTTGTTTTAACATCAAGTTGTTAATTCTAAATCAAGTACTGCTGCCATGCTTAATGCAACACGAATAGTACTAAAGTAAACAATTGGAGAGAAAATCTCATTAAAGTCGATACCTGATTTCTAACCATACCCTTTTGCTACCAATTGGGCTCTATACCTTTTGATATTTCCATCAGCATCCTTTTTCAGCTTGTAGACTCATCTGCAACCGATGGCCTTTTGACCTGTAGGTAATTCAACTAATTCCCAAGTCTTGTTCTTTTCTAGGTATTACATCTCTTTTTTTATGGACATCCACCACTGCAGTACTGCACTGCATTCATAGGTCTGCATGCTTCTTTGTAAGAAGCGGGTTCTTGCTCCTCTAAGATGCACACATAAGCTGTCTCATAGTCTTGGAGCCATGTGGGAGCTTTTCTATTTCTCACTGGTTAGCTTTGATTTTCCTATGTCTTAGTCTCAGCATCATGCTCATCATCAACTGTTTCTTTATCCACCTCATCAACTAAAGTAATTGGTATATTCAGTAAATTTTTTGTAGACTTGACTTCAATCATATTTGTCGTTCTTGAGTTAGATCCAATCTTCCCTTTGTGCATTGAATCTTCATTGTACACTATATCTCGGCTGATAATGATCTTGTGGCCAATGGGATCTTACAACCCGTACCCTTTTGTTCCATCTGCATAGCCAAGAAAAATACATCTTTTGGACCTAGCATCCAGCTTAGTCATCAATTCTTTGGGAACCCAAACATAAACATCACAACCAAACTTACAATCGAAGGAATAATTAACAGGTTTTTCTATCCATGCCTCTTGCGGAATCTTGCATTCACGAGTAGTAGTGCTCTACCCAAAAATTCTATTTTAAGCCAGCTGCACTCAACATACATCCTGCCCGTTCCATAAGAATTCGGTTCATCTGCTCGACTACCTTGTTTTATTATGGAGTGTCAGCAACTGTTCATTTCCTATCTAAGTCGTGCTCACTGCAAAAATCCTTGAACTCATTTGAAGTATATTCTCCTCCATTGTCGGTTCTCAGACACCTAATTTTACTTTCTTTCTGATAGTCTACCGAATCTATGAACTTATTGAAACAATAAAAAGTATCATATTTCTTCATTAGCACGTAAACCCATACCTTTCTTGAAAATAAATCAATAAAAGGAAGAAAATACAATGCACCACCTTTAGATGAAACAAGGGCTTCCTAAGTGTTAACCAAACCAAACCAAGCCTTTTCCCACTAGGTGGGGTCGGCTATATGGATTTGACGACGCCAATCAAATCTGTTTAGGGCCATGTCCTCCGTTAGATCCATGTAGGCAAGGTCATGTTTAATAGTTTCTTTCCAACTTCTCTTGGGTCTCCCTCTCCCTCTCCTACTCCTGGCAATCTCCATGCTTTCACACCTTTTAACGGGTGCCTCCGTTGGACGCCTTCTAACATGGCCGGACCATCTCAGTCGATTTTCTCTCATTTTATCTCCAATCGGTGCTATTCCTACTTTGCCCCTAATATCCTCATTCCTAATCCTATCTCTCCTTGTGATCCTGCACATCCATCTTAGCATTCTCATCTCCACAACTTCCATCTTCTTGACATGATTATGCTTTACTGCCCAACACTCTGATCCATATAACAACGCTGGTCGTACCGCCACCTTATAATACTTTCCTTTAACCTTGAGGGGGACTTTCCGATCACACAAGACCCCCGAAGCACTCCTCCATTTGGTCCACCCGGCCTGAATCCTGTGACTTACATCAGTATCAATCCCTCCATCTTGTTGCACCATAGATCCAAGGTACCTAAAGTTTTCTTTCTCTACAATCTTTTGTGTGCCCAAACTTACTTCTATGTTACTAGGTGTCCTACTTTGACTAAACTTGCATTCCATATATTCCGTTTTGCATCGACTTAGCCTAAACCCTTGTCTCTAATGTTTTCCGCCACAATTCTAGTTTAGCATTCACTCGTTCTCTCGTCTCATCCACTAAAACAATGTCATCTGCAAATAGCATACACCACGGTACCTCATCCTGGATATGTCTTGTAATCTCATCCATAACTAGGGCAAACAAGTACGGGCTTAACGCTGAGCCTTGGTGTAGACCAATCGTGATAGGAAACTCCTTAGTTTCGCTGCCAGTCGTCCTTATAGATGTCACGACTCTATCATACATATCCTTTATCGCCTCAATATAAGCGACACACACTCTTTTCTTTTTCAGAACTCTCCAAAGAATCTCCCTAGGAACCCGGTCATAGGCCTTCTCTAAGTCAATGAACGCCATATGTAAATCTCTCTGACCTTCTCTATACTGTTCCATTAACCTCCTTAGGAGAAAGATAGCCTCCATGGTTGATCTCCCAGGCATGAAACCAAATTGATTCTCTGAAACGTTTGTTGTTCTTCTTAGTCTTCTCTCAATAACTCTCTCCCATAATTTCATCGTATGGCTCATCAATTTAATTCCGCGGTAGTTTGCACAGTTCTGAATATCTCCTTTGTTCTTGTATATGGGTATAAGAATACTTTTCCTCCATGCATTAGGCATATTCTTGCTCTTTAGCACTACATTAAAAAGCTTTGTCAACCAACTAATGCCATCCTCCCCCAAGCACCTCCAGACCTCAATAGGGATACCATCTGGCCCAACCGCTTTCCCATTCTTCATTCTTTTCAATACTTCTTTAACTTCTTCCCTACTGATTCTCCTATAGAACATATGATTCGCTTCTTCTCTAGAAATGGTAAGATGCCCCAATTGTATGTCACTACTACTGCTTTCGTTAAATAACTTGTAGAAGTAGCTCTTCCAACGCTCCTTTATCTCCTCTTCCTTTACTAATACCTTTTCATCCTCATCCTTAATGCATTTAACTTGGTTTAAGTCCTTGGTCCGCCGATCTCTGGTTTTAGCAAGCTTGAATATCTCTCTTTCGCCTTCCTTAGTGTCAAGTCGCCTATATAGCTCCTCAAATGCTTTTGCCTTGGCCTCACTAACTGCCTTTTTGGTTTCTCTTTTTGCTTCTTTATACCTCTCCAAGTTTGCTTCATTTCGATCCTTTTGCCAAGTTTTAAAGCACTCTCTTTTAACTTTTATCTTGTCTTGGACGGCTTCGCTCCACCACCATGCCTCTTTCTGTACCGGAGCACCCCCTTTAGATTCTCCTAAGACTTCTTTCCCTACCCTCCTAATACACTCTGCTACCTTATCCCACATATTATTTGCACTCTCATCTATCACCCAAACGTCTTCCTCTAGTACTCTTTCCCTTAAAGCTAGTTGCTTATCACCTTTCAGGTTCCACCATTTAGTCCTTGAGCATCTATACAACTTCTTTTTTCTAGTCCACCTTTGTAGCTGCACATCTATGATCAACAACCTATGTTGGGAAGTCAAGCTCTCCCCCGGTATAACCTTGCAATCTTTACAAGCTAAACGGTCTCTTTTCCTAGTTAAGAAGAAGTCAATTTGTGTCCTCGATGAGCCACTCTTATAAGTCACCAAATGCTCCTCTCTCTTCCTAAAAAAGTTGTTAGTTACCATGAGATCATAAGCCACTGAAAACTCCAAGATATCCTTCCCTTCTTCATTTCTATTACCGTACCCATGTCCCCCGTGTACTCCTATGTATCCATCTACGTCACGTCCTACATGACCATTCAAATCACCTCCTATGAAGACCATCTCTCCTTGGGGTATCTCTAGTAGCACTCCTTCCAAGTCTTCCCAAAACTTCTCCTTATGTCCATCTCCTAAGCCCACCTAGGGGGCATAAGCACTAATTACGTTCGCTATCTCTTCTCCTAACACTAACGTAATTGCAATAATCCTATCTCCATAGCGCTTTACATTCACTACATCTTCCTTTAAGTCCTTGTTTACCACTATGCCGACCCCATTCCTCGATCTATTAAGTCCTGTATACCATAACTTATACCCAGTCCTCTCAATCTCTTTAGCTTTGTGTCCCACCCATCTTGTCTCTTACAAGCAAGCAATTGCGATTCGTCTCCTTTCCATTGTATCCACCACTTTCATAAGTTTCCCAGTTAGGCTCCCAATGTTCCAAGTACCCAATCTCAGCCTTCTATTTTGGACTAGCTTCCTTACCCCCCACACTCGTCCAATAAAGTGTGAGGAAGCTTGCCTATTTAGCACTGCACCCGGGCGCCGATGCAACGGTCCTTGCTCACTTATCACTGTACCCGGACCATACAGCGCGTCGCTAAGTAGGGGATGCCCCCACGAAATTTCATTAGGTCTCAAATCTATAAAAAAATCCGACTGAGTATTGTGCTGGCTGTCCGCTACCTAATGCACAACCCTCCTCCTTTGTCCGGGCTTGGGACCGGCTATGTCAAGGATACCCCAACATAGGCGGAGTTGGCTTCCTAAGTGTTAGAATGAATTAAATCTAACACATCTTTGGTTCTAGCAGTTGACATGGGGAAACTAGCTCTGTATTGTTTTCCTAACAATCTTCACAAAAACCTAAACTTGTATATTTTAAACCCGAAAGTAAATCTCGCTTTTGGAGTACTTTTCGCCCATGCTCGCTCATGTACCCTAGTCGTCTATGTCATTTCATGACCAAATCTGTTTCAGCATTGCCAACAATAGCATTGTCTATCACTATATCTCCAACTAACCGATATGTCGCATCCACAAACTGGACCTCTGAGAATATCTCTGAATTTCAGGGCATTACTGGTGTGGGTTCTACATAGAACGACAGTTTTGCTCCACACCACTCCCACAGGATATCACGTGTGCCGATTAGCACATTTTCATCACAACTACATCACATTTCAATGGAAGCATAAATATTTAATGGCATCAAGTAACATAACATATAAAGCATCCGTAAGGTAACAGGATGTCAGAGCATAACCAAGTCCATCAAATGAGTAAAATAGTGTGAAAGCATACAATGTTCAACCATTCTTACATGTTTTAATCATAAGGCAGGAACTACTAAGGTCCAAACAACTGAAACTAGCCACTATCAATGACCAAATCTCAATGTAATGCCACTCCCGAGCACGCAGATGCCTACTGTAAAAGTAATAGGCCCAGCAGGCCTGACTCATTAAGTAATAGGCCCAGCAGGCCCGACTCTGTATAGGATACATTCTGTAATCCCTGATTTTTCTCCTCTGATTTTTCTCCCTTTGTATAGTATCTAATTGATTCTTTCTTCTGTGTAATATTAAGATTTGTAACAGTTGCTTTATTACAGCCTTGATTAAGGCATATTATGATTATAAAAGATTAGTCGTTGCTATGTAAAATGCACGACCTTCTCCCATATTGTTCTCTGCTTCTTCTTCTTCTCTTCCACATATTCTGACATGGTACCAGAGCCATAATTGCCTTCTCCCTTTGATTCAGTCACTTGGATCTTCTTCCTGGAGTGTCTGATCATCCCTGATAGTGTCTGATCATCCCTGATCAAGACGTGGCCCACTTCGGATCATCTTCAACATCTCTCACGATCACCTCCATCTTGGTCGACCAGCATCGCTGGTATTTATGAGCATTTTTCTGGATTTTTTCTCCCATCAGAGGTGAGGTTTCCAGCAACATTTGTGATATTTTCATTTCTTGCCTCTGTTTTCATCAAAACCGTCCAAATCTATGGATTTTGATCCGATTTGAGTGAAACTTTGGCCTGGAGTTGCGAAAATAGCTTGCCCTTCCATCCCCCACCTCTGATCTGTTAACAGATCCTCCAATAGAATCTCTGTGCAATATTGACACACCGATGCACTGGACAAATCATGTTGTTTTCTCGTCACGGCTTCACTGCTTCATTGCTGCCCACATACACTGATCCAGACATCACCAACAGATCACTCCATGTTGGTCGACTCACTTTTCTGGGAATTAAAGTGATTTTTTCAGGAATTTTCCATCACCTTTGAGGTAGTTTCCAACCTCTTCTTCATCTGACGGTTTTTCTCAGACAGATTTCATCATAACCGTCCAATATTGTGGATCTGTGTCCGATCTTCATCAATCTTGGACTAGAGGTAGAACTTTTTATCCTCTTCCAGAAATTTCTATCTGATGTATGAATAAATCAGATAGTGGGGCCCACGAACAGATCCAGATCCAAGATTGAAGGTCGTCTGGCACTATTTTAGTGCAAATTTGCACTCTGTGTGCTCTGTTCTGTTGTCACTCTCTGATTTCCACTACTACTGATTGTGCTGCATGCTGTGAATTATCTGATCTGGACTTAGATCAGATTATGGGGTCCACGTACCTCCTCTGCCACCAGATTCAAGGTTGTCTGGGGGCTGGAATTGAGCACTATTTCTTGCTGGTTATTTTTCTGTGCTTTTCTGTGCTGGAATTGGTGTGGATAGCTGGCTGTGTATGCTTTTCTGGCAACTCATTAGAAGCTGTCCAAGTTATCTTCCCTTGCTGCCTCTCTTAGCTAATTCTTGGTTGGTTACTTGCTGCTGGTTCATAATAATTTAATATGGAGAAATATGATGTGATTCCCATTAGATTCAATGGAAATAATTACATGGCTTGGTCATTTCACCTGAAGAATTTCGTAGAAGGCCAAGGACTGTTTGGTTATCTTGATGGGTCGATACCTAAACCTACTACAACTGATACCAAAGCCTTAGCCACCTGGGCTAAAGAAAATGCTAAAGTTATCACTTGGATTCTTAATTCCATTGATCCTTCTCTTGCTATTGCTCTTCAAGCATATGCTGCTGCCTGTGATATGTGGGGTCATTTAAAGAATGTTTATCACCAAACCAATAAAGCTCGCAAATTTCAACTTGATAGTGAGATTGCGAAATTCAGTCAAGGTGATAAAACAGTGCAAGAATACTACAATGGATTTCTCACATTATGGACAGAGAGGGATGCTATGATAATTCAGTCCGTATCTGTTGGGTTTCTGACTGAGGCTCTCAAATTACAAGAAGAAACTCACATTAGTCAGTTTCTTATGAACCTCAGATCCGAATTTGAATCTGTCCGTTCAGCTCTTATGAATAGAGAAGTCACAGCAAATCTGGACACATGCTTCCAAGAAGTTCTTAGAGAAGAACTTCGCTTGAACTCTCAGCGTGTCATCCTTGACGAACCAAAGGCTTCTCTTCAGGCTGAGACTGCTCTTCTTGCAACCCCCAATCAGAAGCCTACTCAATGCTATGAATGCAAAGGCTTTGGTCATCTCGCCAAGAACTGTCGCAAGAAATTGGTTTGCAGATATTGCAAATGCTCTGGTCATCTGATTGATGATTGTCGTAGTTTACAAAGGAAGAATGGACCCCAGCAGAAGCAACATCCTCCTACTGCGTCCAGACAACATACTCCAGCTGCATTCCAAGTTCAAGCTCCTTTCCCCGACCCAGGCAGCATTTCTTCCGGGACTGTATCCATGACTTCAGCCCAGATTCAAGATCTGATTCAGAGCACGGTCACTTCTGCATATGCATCTATGGGCATCTCTGGTGGTCGGTACCAAATTCCTTCTTCTATAGCATATCCTGTGTTTCATTCATCTGCTTACCTGTCTTCCCCTATTACATCTTCCACCTGGTTTTAGATTCAGGAGCCTCCAATCATATGACATCTGTCGAGCATAGCTTTACAGATTCTAACCCTTATCTTGGAAAAGAGAAAATAACCACCGCTAATGGTGATCAACTTCTCATTTCGGGAGTTGGTAACATTACTTTGTCCAGTGGTTCTGGCCAGTCCTTCACTCTTTCAAATGTTTACTTTGTTCCCCAATTATCAGCCAATCTTCTTTCTGTAGGTCAACTTATCGATGATGGCTATCTTGTTCACTTTTCTTCCTCTGGTTGTGTTATACAGGGGCGACAAACTGGGAAGGTGATCGCGACGGGGAGTAAATATGGGCGCCTGTTCTTGCTGGATATTGGACAACATTCCTTTTTTGCTTCTTATTCTGATTTCAAACAATTGTGGACTGTTTGGCATAAACGTCTTGGTCATGTTAATAATGCAAATTTGCTTTCCTTGTTTAAATTTGGTGATTTGGATTCTAAATTTGATAATAAAATGATATCTTCTTTCTCTCAATCCAAGTGTGAAACTTGTTGTTTAAGTAAAAGTCATATTTTGCCTTTTCCTGTTCATAATACTCGTGCTTTAGCATCATTTGATATCATTCATTCAGATGTTTAGGGAATTGCTCCTACCTTGAGTAGGACAGGATTAAAATACTATGTGACTTTTATTGATGATCATTCTCGTTATACTTGGATTTACTTTATGCGCATGAAATCTGAAGTCTTCTCCATTTTTCAAAAATTCTATAACATGGTCCATACCCAATTTCAGAGAGCTATCAAAATTATTAGATCAGATTCCGGTGGTGAATACATGTCTCATGAATTCTCTGCCTTTCTGTCTAATAAAGGAATTATTCACCAAAAATCGTGTCCACATACTCCTCAGCAAAATGGGATTGCGGAACGCAAGAACAGACATATTCTTGAAACTGTTCGTACTTTGTTACTTGCATCTTTAGTTCCTCCAAAATTTTGGTGTGATGCTACACAGACTGCTGTGTATCTTATCAACCGTCTTCCTAGCACTGTTCTAGGCAAGACTACTCCTTACGGAGTTCTCTTTGGCAAAAACCCTTCATACTCTCACTTACGTGTTTTTGGTTGCTTGTGTTTTGTTCATCTTCCTCCTAATGAACGCACAAAATTATCTCCACAGGCTGCTAAATGTATTTTTTTGGGTTACAACCCTGAACATAAAGGATTTTTATGTTATGATCAGTTGGAAAAACGCATGCGCATCTCTCGAAATGTTGTTTTCTTGGAACATATTGTTAAATAGGCCCAAGGCCCAAAGCCCATTAGTAGTCAAATGCCTTATCTCACGTGGAATTGATTGGGTCAATATTGAGACAACTGTAGCTTTCCTAACTTAGAATAGCAATTGTTGTAATTAGTTGATTTCCTAACTTAGGTTGATGATTGATATAGTTAGATTGTTTTCCTTTCTTAGAGCCTTAATTAAAGGCATGTAAATACCTATATAATGATGTACAGTCTTCATAGAAAGATACACAGAATAATAGTTTCTCAAGAGTATTCAGAACTCTTTCAATCGTGAGTTTGTCATGGTATCAGAGCGAGGCTCAAGGCAGTCTTGATTCTAGAGATCTTCATTGTATCAAGGGATTAAGGATAGAGAGAATAAGTTAGTGCTACAGAAATAGATCCAGGATCTTTTTCTCCATCGCAGATCACCCCTGCTCACCTCAGATCATCTCCGATCCATCGTGGCCCACTTCAGATTATCATCCACTCATCTGCGGAAACAGCCCAGACTGGTCGCAGGCATTTATCAGGAATTCTAGTGATTTTTCCAGATTTTTTCTCTCATCAGAAGTTGGCCATCTTCTATTTTCAAGGTTTTTCACTTTTTGTCCACGAGATTCCATCTCAGCCGTCCAGAATCTCTGATCTTGATCAGATTTGAGAAGCGCTTCCTCCATCAGTTGCGGAAATTGGACCTCCTATCATCCCTTGGATCTGATCTGTCCATAGATCATCTGGTGGGGCCCACGTGGAGTTTTACACACTGACGACTTGGCCGTTTTTGCTCCCTTATTGTCCTGTTCATAGTTCTGTTGTTCTGTACTGTTTTTGCTGCTGCTGAGATTAATCTTGTTTACTGTAGAAGATAGAATAAAAGGCTGCCTTATATCAGTCCTCTGATATTGACTCAGGACCATCAGATTTTGCTAAGTTATCACTTGTTGTTTCACTGTTTCACAATATACAGCTGAGATGGACAAATCTGAGATCACTTTGATCAATTTTACTGGAAAGAATTATCCTGCCCGGTCTTTCCAATTTCAAACATATCTCGAAGCAAAGGAATTATGGGGTTTTGTTTCTGGCACGGACCCTAAACCCACTGAGGATGAGAAGAAAATCTCCTCTTGGTATACTAAAGATGCCAAAATCAAATCCTGGATTCTGGGATCCGTTGAGCCTCATCTGATAATGAATCTCAAGCCTTACCCCACTTCAAAAGCCATGTGGGGCTATTTGAAGAAAATATACCATCAAGATAACTCTGCCAGACAATTCCATCTTGAATGTGCAATTGCTAAATATACACAAGGGAATTTGTCCGTACAAGACTACTATTCTGGTTTCCGTACACTATGGTCGGAATACGATAGTATTAAGTATGCGGATGTGGTTGACGATGTGTTGACCGTTATTCAAGACCTTCAGGCCTCTAGTCAGCGAGATCAGTTTTTGATGAAACTGCGGAATGAATTTGAAAGTGTCCGGTCTGCTCTGATGAATCGGACACCACTACCTTCATTAGATGTCTGCTTGAATGCATGGATGAAAATATCTACGTAGCGGCCGATATATCGGCCGTAGCGGTGGCCACCGCCACGCTACGGCCGATTTATCGCCTGTCACACTCGTAGCGGCCGCTACGTCTGCTACGGGGCCGCTACGTCTGCTACGGGGCCGCTACGGCCGCTACGAGGCCGCTACGGACCGCTACACCGCTACGGGGCCGCTACGGGGTGAGAAAAAAAAAATTTTTCCAAACTTTTTTAAAATGCATGATAATACTTAATTCTTTTATTCTTCTTTCCAAATAACATTTCTACACAATTCTTCTACCCTTTTATGTTTAAAAGAACACCAAAAAGCACAGGATCTCGCCGAATTACAGTCGATACAGAGAGTTCTTCTTAAGGATTCTTCTCTAAGTACATCCTATTAGACACCCCCTTTGGTAGATGTATTTTTTTCTCTAGGTACTCCTAAGTCTTGACTTCATGACGTTTTTTCTTTTATGAGCCTTTCATTAGTTTCTAAGTTAGCATAACTAAACAACATGAACACATGTGAAAAAAATTATCATTATTATTATTTTCTATTTATATAGCGATACAGGACCTCATACAATGAGGGGACCGCTACGCCCCCTTTTCTTATTTACTTTTGCAAAAGAACCACATATTCTTTCATTTTACAATGCTACGCCCCCTTTTCTTACGCCCGCATCGTAGCGGTTTGGCGGCGGGCCGCTACGCCCGCCGCTACCGCTATTTTCATCCTTGCTTGAATGAGCTTTTACGCGAAGAACAGCGTCTTATGACCTCGGCTCATATTGCTCAACAGAAGACTGATACCTATTCAGTCGCGTTCTCGGCCAATAAAACTTCTCAGCCTCCGCCTCGAGACTTGAGCAAAACCCAATGCTACAGCTGTCAGAAATTTGGGCACCTTGCCTCTCAGTGTAAACAGAAAGTCTGCAGTTACTGTAAACGGTCGGGTCATATCATCTCTGAATGTCGCCGTCGTCCACTACATCCGTCAACACAGTCTCAGACTCCACAGTATCCGGCTCAGCAGTATCAGACTTCACAGTCTCCGACTCCACACGCATATGTGGCTTCCTCAGTTATGCCTGCTCCTTCATCTGTCTCACAGCCTGGGCCCTCCTCATCTCTCACTCCTGAAATAGTTCAACAAATGATTATCAATGCCCTATCTGCTTTTGGTCTCTCAGGTAAGTCACCTTCATCTTCTACTTGGTTCATTGATTCTGGGGCATCTAATCATATGACAAATTCCACCACCCCCTTCTCCACTATGACAAGTTACAATGGTCCTCTTCAAATTCAAACTGCTGCCGGTGAACATGTTCCCATTACTGCTGTTGGTGATATCCCTGGTCCCATCCCATTGAGAAATGTTTACCTTTGCCCTAATTTAACTTCCAACTTATTGTCCGTAGGACAACTTGTTGAAAATAATTGCAATGTCTCTTTCTCTTCTTCTGGTTGTGTTGTGCAGGACCAGATGTCCGGGAAGGAGATCGCGAGGGGACCTAAGTGTGGGCGCTTGTTTCCACTGGATCTTTTTCACAATTCTAGGAATCTTTTTGACAATAATGTATTTTGTTTTTCTCTTAGAGATAATTGCCGATTGTGGCATAATCGTCTAGGACATCCAAATTCAAAGGCTTTCTCTCTTATGTTAAATTCTGGTTTATTAAATAAATCTCATGGTTTCTCTTCTTGTGTGCCTTTTGACTGTGCTACTTGTAAAATGGGGAAGAGCAAAACTCTTCCGTTTCCTCATTCCACTTCACACACCTCTAAGTGCTTTGATTTAGTTCATAGTGATGTATGGGGGATTGCTCCAGCTCTTTCCCATGCCCACTACAAATATTTTGTGACTTTCATTGATGACTTCAGTCGGTTTACATGGGTCTACTTTCTCCATTCAAAATCTGATGTTTTATTTATTTTTAAAATTTTCTTGGCTTATGTTGAAAATCAATTTTCCACATGCATTAAAATCTTACGATCTGATTCTGGCGGGGAATACATGTCCTCTGATTTTCAACAGTTTTTGCAACAAAAAGGCATTATTTCTCAAAAATCTTGTCCTTATACTCCCCAGCAAAATGGGATCGCTGAAAGGAAAAATCGACATCTCCTTGATGTCACGCGTTCCCTTCTTCTAG
The DNA here is from genome assembly GCA_012931725.1 of Litsea cubeba. Classification (NCBI taxonomy): domain Eukaryota; kingdom Viridiplantae; phylum Streptophyta; class Magnoliopsida; order Laurales; family Lauraceae; genus Litsea; species Litsea cubeba. Next base: position 51,090,125 of record CM022944.1, read on the forward strand.
AGTCCTCCGTTCCTACTCGTTTTTGGGTTGAGGCACTGGCTACAGCCGCTCATCTTATCAATCGCATGCCATCACCCTCCATTGAGAATCAAAGCCCATATTACCGTTTGTACCAAACCGATCCATCCTATGCTGATCTTCATGTTTTTGGCTCCACTTGTTTTGTGCACTTGCCTCCTTCTGAGAGGACAAAACTCACAGCACAATCAGCTCAGTGTGTGTTTTTAGGTTATGCACCCTTCCAGAAAGGGTTCCTTTGTTAAGATCCTCACATTCGTCGTGTCCGGACCTCCAGGAATGTCGTTTTCTTTGAACATCAGTATTTTTTTCAAAAACACATTGATCATCCTGACTTCTCTTTTGTGTCCTTACCTGGTTTTTCTGACGACACGTCAGTTGTTCGTTTTAATCCCAATTTTTTGTATCACAGACGGAACAACACAGCGCCTACCAGGGATCCCCCTCCTGCTCTTCCTCCGGCATCTGATCCAACACCGGCAGTTGCTCCTTCCGGCCATTCTTCATTGCGTCGCTCCACTCGGATTTCAGTCCCACCATCCCGTTATGGGTTCTCCCATACTTCCTTAATGGCCACTTTATCTTCCTCTTCCATTCCCCAATCCTATTCTCAGGCTGTGCAGGACCCATGTTGGAACAAGGCTATGCAAGAGGAATTGGAGGCGTTAGCACAAAATCATACGTGGGATATTGTCCCATCTCCTGTGGGTGTCAAACCTATTGGCTGTAAGTGGGTATTTTCTCTCAAGTTAAAATCTGATGGCTCTTTAGATCGATATAAGGCGCGTCTTGTCGCTCTTGGAAATCGGCAGGAATATGGCATTGATTATGATGAGACTTTTGCTCCGGTTGCCAAGATGACCACCGTCCGCACTATTCTTGCTATTGCTGCATCTCAGTCTTGGCCTCTCTATCAAATGGATGTCAAAAATGCATTTCTCCATGGTGATCTAAAAGAAGATGTTTATATGCGCCTACCTCCGGGCTGCTCATCCGGGGCTGGTATGGTTGCCAAACTACGTCGCTCCCTCTATGGTCTGAAACAAGCTCCCCGCGCATGGTTTGAGAAATTTCAGGCTGCTCTTCTACGATTGGAGTTTCATCCAAGTCCATATGATCCTTCTATGTTCTTACATCGTGCTCCATCCGGGATCACCGTACTCCTTGTCTATGTGGATGACATCGTCATTACTGGTCCTAATGCAACCATGATTCAGGAGCTTCAAGCGTCTCTTCGTCAGACTTTTCACATGAAGGATCTCGGCCCCCTACACTATTTTCTCGGTCTTGAAGTTCATCAATCGACTCAGGGTACAGTTCTAAATCAACACAAATACACTGTTGATCTCATTGCCTTGGCTGGTCTTACTGCTTCAGCTCCTGTAGATACGCCGGTCGAATTGAATGTCAAACTCAGTCGCGAGGAGGGCGATCTTCTTTCCGATCCTACTGCCTATCGCCAATTAGTTGGCAGCTTGATCTACCTCACGATCACTCGTCCTGATATATCTTATGCAGTCAACCTGATGAGTCAGTTTATGACTGCTCCTCGTCACCTTCATCTGGCTGCTGTTCGCCGCATCATTCGGTATCTTATCCGCACACCGACTCGTGGGTTGTTCTTTCCATCCAACAATCCTCTATCTCTCAAAGCTTATTCCGATGCTGATTGGGCTGGTTGTCCGGATACTCGCCGATCGACGACAGGATGGTGCATGTTTTTGGGTGATAGTCTCATTTCTTGGAAATGCAAGAAACATGAAAAAGTCTCCAAATCCTCTACCGAGGCCGAGTACCGAGCCATGTCTGCTGCCTGCTCCGAAATTCTTTGGCTCCGTGGTCTGCTCTCTGACATTGGTTTTCCAGCAGAAGGAGCTACCCCTCTCTATGCTGATAATACAAGTGCAATTCGGATTACTGAAAATCCGATTTTTCATGAACGCACTAAACATATTGAGGTTGATTGTCACTTCATACGTGATGAGTTTAAACGTGATGTCATCAGCCTTCCGCATGTCTCCACTGAACTTCAAATTGCTGATATTCTTACCAAAGGTCTTCCACGACCACGCCATCAGTTCTTGGTTGACAAATTGATGCTTGTTGATTCTCCCGCATCAATTTGAGGGGGGGTGTTAAACAGGCCCAAGGCCCAAAGCCCATTAGTAGTCAAATGCCTTAACTCACGTGGAATTGATTGGGTCAATATTGAGACAACTGTAGCTTTCCTAACTTAGAATAGCAATTGTTGTAATTAGTTGATTTCCTAACTTAGGTTGATGATTGATATAATTAGATTGTTTTCCTTTCTTAGAGCCTTAATTAAAGGCATGTAAATACCTATATAATGATGTACAGTCTTCATAGAAAGATACATAGAATAATAGTTTCTCAAGAGTATTCAGAACTCTTTCAATCGTGAGTTTGTCACATATTCCATTCTTTTCTTTACATTTGGATCACCATCCTATTGCTGTATCCTATTTGCCACAATTCTCCGAATCTCATTCTTCATCACCTCCTCTCAAAGTTTATGTCCGGCGAAACAAGGTCCCTCTTCTGGCAACTCCCCCTCCTAATCCTCTCCCACTGCCGCCTACTGAGTCGTCAGGTAATAACACTTCTTCTGATAGCACCATCTCTTTGAGACGCTCTAGTCGTCCTTCTGTTGCTCCTAACCGCTATGGCTTTCCTGCTCTTTTTACTTCCTTAGATAGCACTCCCATACCCACTTCCTATTCACATGCCTCCAAGATTGCTTACTGGCAGGATGCTATGACTGAGGAATTAGTTGCTCTTGAAGCCAACCAAACATGGGATTTGGTTCCAGCTCCAGATGGCGCTTCAATAATTGGCAGCAAATGTATATACTCTATCAAAGTACACTCTGATGGGAGTCTTGATCGCTACAAAGCCCGATTGGTTGCCCAGGGATATAAGCAGGAATATGGTATTGATTATGAGGAAACCTTTGCACCGGTGGCGAAAATGACCACAGTTCGTACTCTTCTTGGTGTCGCGGCAGCCCGCAACTGGCCTCTATGGCAAATGGACGTCAAAAATGCTTTTCTACATGGGGACTTGCGCGAGACTGTTTATTTAAAACCTCCACCGGGATATGCTTGTCCTCCAAAGCATGTGTGCAAATTACGGAAAGCTCTTTATGGGCTTAAACAAGCTCCCCGGGCTTGGTTTGATAAGTTTCGTGCAGCAATTCTTCTAGCCGGATTTCGTCAAAGTCATTCTGATAGTTCCCTCTTCATACGATGGACATCGAAGGGCTACACATTCCTCTTGGTCTATGTTGATGATATGATTATCAGTGGCAATGATACTTCTGGCATCACGGCTCTCAAACACCACCTTACTCGCCACTTTCGAATGAAGGATCTTGGTCCTCTTACATACTTTCTGGGGCTTGAGTTTGTGCGTAATAAATCAGGCATTCGGGTTCTTCAGCGAAAATATGCGCAAGACTTGATCACGTCAGCCAGGCTTGATGATGCTAACTCTTTTGATACACCCCTTGAATTGAACACCAAAATCAGTTCCGATGATGGCACTCCCCTGGATGATCTATCTATTTTCCGGCGAATAGTTGGGAGTTTACTCTACTTAACTATGACTCGGCCGGATATTTCTCATGCAGTTCATACGGTTAGTCAGTTTGTTAGCAATCCCCACAAACCGCACCTTGCTGCTGCATTACGCATTCTCCGCTATGTGAAAGGGACTCTTCATCATGGTCTCTTCTTCTCTTCTGATAATTCTATGCAATTATCAGCTTATGCGGATGCTGACTGGGCTAGCTGTCCTGATTCTCGGAGGTCTACCACTGGCAGGTGTATGTTTCTTGGCAACTCTTTGATTTCTTGGAAGTGCAAGAAGCAAACCACTGTCTCCAAGTCTTCTGCTGAGGCAGAATATCGAGCGATGTCCTCTGCCAGTGCTGAAATTATCTGGCTTCGTCGCCTTATGTGTGAATTGGGTATTCCTGTTGGTAGTTCTACACCTCTCCATGGAGATAATACCAATGCTACCAGAATTGCCAACAATCCCGTCTTCCATGAAAGAACAAAGCACATTGAGATTGACTGTCACTTCATCCGTCAACATGTCGTTACTGAGAAGATATCTCTGCCTCATGTGTCTTCTTTTAATCAGTTGGCGGATATCTTCACCAAAGCACTTCCCAAACACCGTCATCATGATCTAACTACCAAATTGATGTTTTCAATCTCCCCACATCAATTTGAGGGGGAGTGTAAAAGTAATAGGCCCAGCAGGCCTGACTCATTAAGTAATAGGCCCAGCAGGTCCGACTCTGTATAGGATACATTCTGTAATCCCTGATTTTTCTCCTCTGATTTTTCTCCCTTTGTATAGTATCTAATTGATTCTTTCTTCTGTGTAATATTAAGATTTGTAACAGTTGCTTTATTACAGCCTTGATTAAGGCATATTATGATTATAAAATATTAGTCGTTGCTATGTAAAATGCACGACCTTCTCCCATATTGTTCTCTGCTTCTTCTTCTTCTCTTCCACATATTTTGACACCTACATGTCATCGTTCAGAGTCCACTCGGCTAACTTGGATGGTGTCTCAATCGCCACCTTTGGCTTCATCTTAACGGTGGTGGCAATATACCCTACAACGCCAAGGATAGCAAGTTAGAACAAATAAGCAAATATAATAACTTAAGCATGTTGCATCAAATATAGAATTAAAGACATGTAGATTATAAAGAGAGCAGGATATACGAATATCTATGAATGATTGTGCAAATAATAGATTGACATCACTGAATCATGTAAGACAAGTCTAAACATATGTAAACTAGTAAAATGGAAATACACATGAGCTCATCCTCCCAACTGCACGATACATGCAAGTTGTTCGTGGCGAGAGCTAGATAATATATAAACAATGCAAGGCTACTGCGAGTCTCCAAAAAGGAATTAATCTTGTGGCTAGAAAGTATAAAAGAGTATGGTACCAGAGTATAATCACTCCAAAGAATACATTTTTATAGCAAGCATAAACGAGGCTAAATCCATGCAAGCCTGGTATTACTAGTAATGGATCGAAGCTAGGTAGCGCTTACATGTGGATCAAAGGTAGCTCTAGCCGGGTACGATACAAGGTAGGCTACGTAACTAGCTCATCTACCAAGGGTGAGTACATAAAGTGCGTAGCACTAAACTTCCATGTCCATCTAGCTCTAGGTCATCAATGTAAAGAAGTACATGAAAGAGACACAAGAAGTCCATAGCATAAACAACGGTCGCTAAGCTAGGTCCGAGGTACAAGTCCAACACAACTCGGCATCAAAGAAAACCACTACAACAGGTAAAATAATTAGAGAAGCATGTACAAGCCATGCAAGCAGTTGAATATAATAAAACATGTATCATGAGACAAGGCAATATAAAGACAATAGACAATATCCAACCTAGGTCTAAATCGCCCTTGGTAAATGCCATCCAACCCTACGTAGCCTTAGGGTCACTGATGTCCAATTGGAATTATAGCATGGGCTTTCCCAAGTTGCTTGACATCAAAGGCCCTAAACCTCTGTACATTTGACCTAGCACTGACTTAAAACGAGTTTGGGCAATCCATAGGTGAATTTTAGCTCAGACACAACTGGAGACTCTTTAGAATTCCATCTCAATCAACATAATCAAGGCCTGACCCACCACATGCAATACCTAATTCTATCCAATTATCAATTTACCATCCAATAATCATGTAAGTAACATTAAAACCATTCAAAGAGCTTGAAATAGGGTATTCTAAAGTAGGTCCATCATCAAATCAAGGAAAACAAGCATGCATGTTATGAAATTATATATATCTACTTACCTTATGTTAGATCTAGGTAGAATTCTCTAAGATCTTCAAGAATCCTTTAAGATCTCTATCTAATTTCCAAGAAAACCCCAATCTAAACCCTAACAAGAGATCCTACACCAAAAACAAGGGAACTGAGGCTAAAAGGGCTTGCATGCAAAGATCCTAACAATTAGATCATAGATCTAGACAAAAGAAAAGGGTTTGGGAAGGGAATTACTCGCCAAATGAGATCAAACCAAGAGAATTGTAGAAGATGATGATCAAAGGTCCTTGAAGCTTGGATTGGTCATCTCTAGCTTGGATTGGTGTGATTTTTGGTCTTCTTCATTGCAAGGTAGGAGAGAAAGAGAGCAGGGAGTGGTAGAGAGAAGAGAGCTTTGTTATAGAAGAGTGAGGGAAATGAAATGACTTGAGATGTGGGTTATATAGTTTAGTGGTTGTAGTATTACAAATTAGTCATGGGCACTCATACTTCATGCAATTGGCCTTTTCAAGGAATTTGAGTCCAACAAGAGGGTGTTTAATACAAGGTAAGGGTGTTGGGTACAATTCTCATTGTCCAAGGTGTCCAAGACCAATAAGATTCAAATATTACAAATAACCCCCTACACTCAACTAGGCCAACATTAAGGTCCTTTTAGGTCTCCAACTAGGTCCAAACTCAACCATCTAATCTCCATTCTATCCCCCAAGAAACTAGCTAATTACCCACTAATCCCGATTAATCAGCAACTAAACACAATTAGGATACGGGGCCTTACACGATACAAATTCCCATTTAGTTCTCCTTCTACAATCTTCAGATGACCATTCTCTGCAGAAAATGTGTAACCATCCTTCTAACGACAGGAGACTTTCACAGATTTGGAATGTGCTTTACACCTGAGATATCGAGTGTCATGCCATCAAACATTGTGATTCTTATGTCTCCGCTTCCAATTATTTTACAGGTATTATTGTCACCTATAAAAAAAGTTCCACCATCGCACGGCTGGTAAGTATAGATTTAGTCCCTTGCATGGCGTCATGTGAAAAGATGCTCCTGAATCCAAAATCCACTCGTGAACTATCATGTGGAAGAACCGATAGCACTTCACCGTCTTCAGACAAACATCTTTCCTTCTCTTCTGCCAAGTCCCCTTGGTAATTCTTTGAACTGGGTTCCGGTTCATTCAAATCAGATTTGGACTTATCCTGATTTACCTTCTTGTTTCTGCTGTTGTTTTCTCAATTGACCTTTCTTTTGGCAATTCCAACATCTTACATTTTTATGCCCTTTTAACTTGGACCTTGATTTGTCTCTCCTATCTGATCCCCTTTCGGTAGATTCACCCCTCACTGTCATTGCCTCACCTAAAGAACCTGTTGAAACATAAATTTTTAAGAGGAAAAGACACAGGAAAAGACTTGCCAGAAGCATGGAAGAAGGATTCTTTGAAAACTCAAAGATTCCATGGAAAATGAAAAATCACAGAAAATGAGTTTCTCAAGTTATGGAATAATAAAAAACAGTTCCGGAATTCCAAAAATAAAGAAAATGACGCAGACTGCATCAAATCGAAGATTGTGAAACCAGGGACAGACAGGAAAATACTGCAGTCTGGCGTGGATACGGTACTCCGGGTCAAAATTTTCAAAATTCACAAACACAGTAAAAAAAGATGCCAAGTTGGACGCGGGCATTTACCCTGTGCCTCGAAAACTCAAGAAACTTGCACTTCAAAGACTTTTCTTGGGGCACAACACGATTTACCCCCTTAAAAAGATTGAGTGGCAACACGATTTACCCCCTTAAAAAGACTGAGTGGCAACGTTCTCGGGTCAATATCTCCCTCAATACAAATTGGATTAGGACGATCTTGGAGGCCACGAACATCTACTTGAGTTTTTTAGGGCTTTCCAATGATATGTAGAATATCAAAATCCAATGGTTGGGACAAAAGTTACAACAGTTTAAAGTTCAGCTAATGTGATCCCGGCGAGGAGGTACCCTCCACTCACCAAGTGGCGGGGAATGCACTCCGCCCACCAATGGTGAGAAGTGCCTCTCCACTCACTGGCGATGGGGAGTGTTCTCCTACTCACCAAAGAGAAGAACATCCCTTTTGCCAAGTGATTTTCACCAAAAAAACAAGATTTGGTGAAACGCACACGTGAGCTTGCCAAGTCATGCATCAGTCAACTTCAAGTGACCATATCTCCTTTGATATATCCCTGATTGAGATGACCTTGGACTCTACAGTTATCTAATCGGAAAGAGCTTTCAAACTGTATGTAGAACATCAAAATCCAGTGGTCAGATCAAAAGTTATGGCAGTTTAAAGGTCAGCTAATGGGAACCTCGCGATTAGGTACTCTCCACTCACCAGCGATGGAGAGTATTCCCCCTACTCACCAAGGAGGAGAACATCCCTTTTGCCAAATGATTTTCACCAAGAGCCAAGACCTGGTGAGACGCACATGTGACCTTGCCAGGTAATGCATCAGTCAACTTCAAGTGCCCATATCTCCTTCAATACAGCTCCGATTGGGATGATCTTGGGCTCTACAAATATCTACTCGGAGTGATCTTTCCAACAAACATCAATATCCGATTGTTGGATCAAAAGTCACAATAGTTTAAATCTCAGCTGATGGCAACCTGGCGAGGAGGTACTCTCCACTCGCCAAGTGGCGGGGAATGCACTCTGCTCACCAATGGTGAGAAGCACCCCTCTACTCACTAGTGGTGGGGAGTATCCCCCACTCATGAGGGAGGAGAACATCCTTTTTGCCAAGTGATTTTCACCAAGAACCAGGACTTGGTGAAACACGTGTCCTTGTGAAGTAAAGCATCAGTCAAATTCAACTGCCCATATCTCCTTTGATACAACATTGATTGGGATGATCTTGTTTCTATGAATATCTAAAGGATCTTTCCAACGGTATGTAGTGTTAACACCAGTTGACACAAAGCCCAGCAGGCCCATTAACTGTACAACCCAACCCATCACGTGGGATATATTTAGATAGACTCAAATCATTGTAGACTTATCTTCTTTCCATATACATAGATTGTAACAGCTTTACTTTCCATATATCACATCCAGTGCAAAAATCCAGGCCGTCTGGCCCATTTTTTGGCTTCCACTGTTTTTTCACTAAATCAGTCAGTGCGTGCACTTTAGATACCTACAGATATATGGTCGACTGCTACTTCTGGGAATTATAGAGTTGTCTTTCAGAATTGCTTGCAACAGATTTGTGTTACTTTGCAATCTGCTTGCCAATTTATCAGATTTTTCACTCAACAACCTCTTCATCTATCAAAAGAGGCTTGCTGATCTAGTCATTCTGAGTAACACTACAGCTTTGAGACACACACTAGAGCGTTCATCATGGACAAAAGTGAAAATTACTTGATTAAATTCAATGGGACAAACTATTCATCATGGGCCTTCCAATTTCAAATATACCTTAAGGGGACATGTTGACAGGACTGATCCTAAACCTTTAGAGGATGTCAAGGCAGTATCCAAATGGAAAACCAAGGACGCTCAAATAATGACTTGGCTTCTAGGGTTAGTGGATCCACAATACATTCTGAATCTCAGGCCCTATAAAACAGCAAAAGAAATGTGGGACTATCTCAGACAGGTTTGTCAACAGGATAACTCCGCCAGACAATTCCATTTAAAACATGAGTTATCTCAGTTTAATCAAGGGACACTGTCCATTCAAGAATATTACTCACATTTTATTCGCTTATGGACGGACTATACTGAGATCATTTACTCCAGTCTACCCGATGCCTCGATTGCGGTAGTTCAAAGCATTCATTCTACCAGTCAAAGGGATCAATTCTTGATGAAACTGAGGTCTGAGTTTGAACAAGTGCGTTCAAATCTGATGAGCAGGGTGCCTTCCCCATCTATTGATTCTTGCTTAGGAGAGCTTCTTTGCGAGGAACAACGTCTTACAACCCAAGCTACTCTTCAACAAACAATTTCTCCCGGACCAATGACTGCTGCCTATCTTGCCCGTCCCAAACAGCAAAACAGAGACATGACTAAAGTACAGTGTTGTAGTTGTCAGAAGTATGGACATGTTGCCACTCAATGCAATCAGAAATTCTGCTCGTATTGCAAACGCAAAGGCCATGTTCTTCCGGAATGTCGGCGCCGTGCTAAGGTTTCCTCTCAGAAGGCTAATCTGGTAACCCTGGATGAGTCGTCTTCTGCATTTAGTCCTACTGCCACTACAGTCATGCCTGCTCAGCCGCCTTCTTCATCCTCTCTTACCCCTGAAATGGTTCAACAGATGATAGATGCCTTTTCTGTTCTTGGTCTCTCAGGTAAACCCAAACATTCAAACTCTGCCTGGTATATGGATTCGGGGGCTTCTAATCATATGACTCACTCTTCTGATGATTTATCTCGAGTAAAGCCTTATGATGGAAATCTCCGAATCAATACCGCAGATGGTGGCAGTATACCCATTATTGCCATCGGTGAGATCTCACATCCCTTACCTTTGAGTCATGTCTTTCTTTCTCCTCAATTATCTACAAATTTATTATTTGTTGGACAACTAGTTGATAACCATTGTTCTGTCTCTTTTTTGCATTCTGGTTGTGTGATACAGGATCAAGCATCGGGGGAGGTGATATCGAAGGGACCTAAGTGTGGCCGTCTTTTTCCACTACAACTCTCTACACAAGATAGGAATTTGTTTGCCTCTGCTTTGTTTTCTGCTTCTAGTTCAAATAAAAGCCAATTATGGCACAATAGATGAAGCCATCCTCATTCTCGTACTTTGTTGTCTTTGTTTCAATTTGGTTTGCTTCATGATAATAAAATTTCTCTTATAGATGCTTCTTTTGATTGTTCTAGTTGTAAAATGAGCAAGAGTAAGAATCTTCCTTTTCCCATCAGTACCTCATTATCATTGAAATGCTTTGATCTTGTTCATAGTGATGTATGGGGTATAGCACCTGTCATATCCCATTCTCATTTTAAATATTTTGTCACATTTATTGATGATTACAGTCGCTTTACATGGATTTATTTCTTACATTCAAAATCTGAGGTGTTTTTGTTACTTTTAAAATTTTCTTAGCTTATGTGGAAAATCACTTCTCCACATCCATTAAAACACTTCGCACAGATTCTGGTGGTGAATATGTTTCTAATGAGTTTCATAATTTTTTGCAAAACAAATGGATCATTTCTCAAAAATCATGTCCTTATACACCACAACAAAATGGTGTGTCTGAGAGAAAAAACATACACCTTTTGGACATTGTCAGGTCACTTCTCTTAGAATCATCTGTTACGCCAAAATTTTGACCTGAAGCTCTGTCCACAGTAGTTCATGTTATTAATAGACTACCATCCCCTCGTATAGAGAATGAAACACCTTATTTTCGTTTATTTCATACGCATCCTACTTATTCTCATCTCCATACTTTTGGGTGTGTATGTTTTGTTCTTCCCCCAGTTGAACGAACTAAACTATCTGCTCAATCATCTAAGTGTGCTTTTCTAGGCTATGCGACTGACCAAAAAGGATTTTTCTGTTATGATCCTAAGGTGAAACGTATCAGGACTTCTCGTAATGTCGTGTTTTTTGAAAATCAGTATATTTTCTAGCATCACTTAGATCATGATAATCCTGCTGTGCTTTCCCTTGTTCCTGACTTTTATGATATTCTTGTTCCTTTTACGGACTCTTTCAAGCCTTTACTTATGTATGAAAGGCGTCGGTGGGAAGATACGATTACACCTGATCCTCCTGATTTGTCAGCTTCCTCAGCACTTGACCCAGCTCCTGCTCCAGATATCTCCCAGTAAGTTCCTCTTCGTCGATCATCTAGGATTTCCCGCCCCCCTAATCGGTTTGGCTTTACCCATACATCCTTATTTGCTACTTTGTCTTCTGTTCACATTCCTAATCATTTTTCCATGCAGGAAGAACTTGATGCACTCAAAGTGAATCACACATGGGATGTGGTTCAATGTCCTCCGTCCATCAAACCCATTGGATGTAAGTGGGTTTACTCTATCAAGCTACATTCTGATGGTACTCTGGCACGTTATAAGGCTTGGTTAGTGGCCCTTGGCAACCGTCAGGAGTATGGTATTGACTATGATGAAACATTTGCTCCGGTGGCCAAGATGACAATGGTGCGTACTATTCTTGCTATTGCAGCATCATGCTCATGGCCCCTTTATCAGATGAATGTGAAGAATGCCTTCCTCCACGAAGATATTAACGAGGAAGTGTACATGCGTCTTCCTCAAGGATATGATACTACTTCTAAACACGAGGTGGTGCGACTCCGTCGCTCGCTTTATGGACTCAAACAAGCACCTAGAGCTTGGTTTGAGAAATTTCATTCTACTCTGCTTCATCTTGGATTTGCTCAAAGTCCCTATGATCCTTCATTGTTCCTGAATAAAACTGCTCAAGCTACCACCATACTTCTCGTATATGTGGATGATATCATCATCACAGGCACTCATAGTAAAATGATCCATATTCTTCAATCCTCACTTCAAGCTGCATTCCATATGAAAGACCTGGGTCCATTAACATATTTCTTGGATCTTGAGGTACAACAGTCTAGGAAGGGACTGTTTTTACATCAACATAAGTATGCTACTGATCTCATTGATCTTGCTGGCCAAAAGGATGCAACACCTGTGGACACTCCATTAGAAGTCAATGTGAAACTCCGGAAAGATGATGGGGACCTCCTCTCCGACCCCACCTCCTACAGACGCTTAGTCGGGAGTCTGGTATACTTGACCATCACTCAGCCCGACCTCTCTTATGCTGTGAATGTTGTTAGTCAATTCATGACAACACCGCGGCATCACCATCTGGTTGCTGTCAAAAGGATCATTCAGTACATTCTTGGTTCTCCGACAAGAGGCTTGGTTTTTCCAGTTGGCAAACCACTTACTCTAGATGCTTATTCTGATGCCTACTGGGCCGGATGCCCGGATACTCGCCGATCCACCACAGGCTGGTGTATGTATTTAGGTGAATCACTCATCTCTTGGAAATGGAAAAAGCAAGAAAGGGTCTCCAGATCTTCCACTGAATTCGAATATCGTGCCATGTCCTCTGCCTGTTCCGAGATCCTATGGCTTCGTGGCTTACTTGCAGATCTTGGGTTTCCTCAGACCTCAGCTACTCCACTTCATGCATACAATACTAGTTCCATCAGTATCACTGAGAATCCCGTTTTTCATGAACGTACAAAACATTTTGAGGTGGATTGTCATTTTATTCGAGATGAATATGATCGCAAGGTCATTAGTCTTCCACATGTCTCCAGTGAACTTCAACTTGCAGACATCTTCACCAAAGGATTGCCTAGGCCACACCATGAGTTCTTGATTCGCAAATTGCTGCTGTTTGACCATCATCAATTTGATGGGGCTGTTAACACCAGTTGACACAAAGCCCAGCAGGCCCATTAACTGTACAACCCAACACATCACGTGGGATATATTTAGATAGACTCAAATCATTGTAGACTTATCTTCTTTCCATATACATAGATTGTAACAGCTTTACTTTCCATATACTTAGGTTGTATTAGTTTTGAATTGCCTTGATTAAGGCTAAATGAGATTATAAAAGGGATGAAGGATCGACCATTGGAGGGATCCAAGTATTCCACAAATATCTTGTCTATTCACTATCGTGACATGTAGAACATCAAAATCCGATGGTCGGATCAAAAGTTACTGTAGTTTAAAGTTAAGCTGATAAGAACCTGGCAAGGAGGTACCCCCCACTCACTAAGTGGTGGGGAATACACTCCGCTCACCAGTGGTTAGAAGCACCCCTCTACTCACCAGCGGTGGGGACTATCCCCCTACTCACTAGGGAGTCGAACATCTGTTTTGGCAAGCAATTTTCACCAAGAACCAAGACCTGTTGAAACACATGTGTCCTCGCCAAGTAATGCACCAGTCAACTTCTAGTGCCCATATCTCCTTTGGTACAACTCTGATTGGGATGATCTTGGGTTCTACAGATATTTACTCGGAAAAAGCTTTTCAACGGTATGTAGATTTCAAAAATCTGATGGACGGATCAAAAGTTACAATAGTTTACATCTCAACTGTTTGTAGCCCAATGAAAAAGACCCCTCCACTCACTAGGTGAGAGTTTCACTTCGCGAGGAGGTGCCTGCTCCTTACCAATGGTGAGGAGCACATCTTGTTTCACCAAGTATAAAGGAATGGGGGTCTCCACCTATAAATACCCCCCGTTGCCTCTTTTTAGAGGCACTCACTTCTGCCCATCCTCTCTGTATCTTTGGTGTTTTGGGGTGTTCTATTCTCTTGAGTTCCTATTCTTTGGGTCCTTGTCTTACATGGAAACCTGATGTTAGTGACTCTTCTTGACTTGGTTCTTGCCTACACCGAGGTCCAGTGTATAACCGTCCTCCCTTGGGTGGTTTCCTGATATCTACTTGAAACCCCTCGGGACGAGACTACTACCCATTAGTCTTTTCCTTCCTTTGGGTCCCCAGCCCCTTGGAGAGTGACGGAGACCCCGGGATAGTGACTCTTCCACACACGACTTCTGTATATATAGAATTCTAGTGTAAAACCCTCCTCCCTCGAGTGGTCTTCCCATATCTACTTGAGCCTTCTTGGGACGAGGCTGCCTCATACATCGTGGTCCTTGCCTCGGCATTTCTACCCCTTGGCTTTCAAGTACTCTACCTCCTATTTGCAGTCTTAGCACCTAGTCTTGAACGCATTTTGGTCATGTGTACCTTGCTCCTCGGGGATCTTAAGCCTTGGTATTGACAGCCTTTTGGACAGCTTTCTCTCAGTGTTTGGGCTCCCAGATACAAGTCAAAGGTTTCTATGAGGACATTTGTACTGAGGACTTGAGACTCATTCAGATCCTTCAGTCCCCAAAAAACTGCGCTATCTTAGTTGATCTCTTGGGTTTGTACAATGGGTATTGGCAGTCGTTAGGGTGGCCAAGAGCTTGGTGTCGACCTGTAATCACCGGTATCCCCAGACTGTGTGCCTTATCCAAAAATTAATAAAACAAAATCGGCTTTGCCAATTAGCTGTGCTCTTTTTCTTTAAAAATTGAGTACCTTGTACTCTGGCGACTCCACTAATTTCTAAATCCTCATCCACCCCTTTTTGTGCAACATCTCCCATTCACAAAGGCCACACCTTGTTTCCTGCGAGATTCTTCAGATAGCAATAAGGATACCATAGAATCCATTGCGAAGTCCTTGGTATTAGATAGATTTATTATCAATCCATCCCACGAGTTAGACATTAACAGAATAAAAGGGAAACATTTTCCTCTTCATCAATTTAAACACCAACAGCAATTAATCTACTAACAAGGGTGTTAAATTCATTCAGATGTTCTTGTAGAGAAGATCCGTCTTTCATCCTCAGATTATAAAGTTGCCTATGGAGAAAATTCTATTTGACATGTTCTTTCCCTCGTATAGTTATTTCAATTTATCTCATAAAATATTCGCCGTGGTTTCTTCAAATACATTAAATACAACCAATTCATCAATAACAAGAAGAATATCAGCCTTTGCCAGTTCACCCTTTTTCTCAAACTCTACATCAGTCATATCTTCAGGTATATTATCTTTACCTTCTGTTGTGATTGCCTAGGATTGGTCTGGCCCAGATAGTATCTTAGTCATAGTCTGACCCAAGTTTTAATGGAAATAGAAGTCCAGACTTTTAGTAAAACTTAGCAAGTATCCCACGTGAGTGAAATTGGGAAAGAAGGGAGTTGTAAAACAACTCTAAGAAGGGAAGTTTGAAAGGAATAGGGAGTTTCTATCTTTTCTCTATATATATAAAACCAACGACCATAGTTACATCATGTTCTTTCTCATTGGAGAAAATCTCTGAGAGCAAACCATTGTGGTTTTCGATTTAGGAGAAGGAGAAGAAGGCGGCTGTTGATGTCAAGTTCGCGTTCAAAGGAGACAATTGTGTATCAGAGGTGAGTGAATCTTCCTGAATACTGTTTATTGATGATTTGGATGTTTGGTATTGAAAATTGTTCAAATACTATGGAATGAAAGTGTATAGGGTCAACTAGAAGTCATCGAACTTGAATAAATCAATCACTGAATTGCTCAATTGTTGGGTTCTGTTAGTATTTTGCCAGTATGGAGTTTTAATCCATAATAGCCATTGTATAGGCATGAAATTTGAAAGAACAGAAGTCAAATGGGAATGCTAAGAATAGCAATTGGGGCTTGTGGGACCCCATGTCCCACTGGATGATAAATCAGATCCACACATCTTGTAGTAGACTCATGGTCGACCAAGATGTAGATGGACATCTGATAATTGAATCAGCGGGACCCACTGATTAATGTGTTCAAGGGATTTCAGACGTCAAAATTGTAAAATTTACTGTATTGATAGTTTGTAGTTGTGGGACCCACTACATGATCTGATCAAAGATCAGAACCCCATATCTTATAAGGAGCCCCTGGTCGACTATGGTGTAGATGGAGATCTGGGGTTTGGACCGGTGGGACCCACTGTACATTAAAATCAAGAAAATTCAGGCGTCATTCAGGTGGAATGTCGTTTTGGGTTTGTGGACCCCAGTAACTGATCTATTGATGAATCAGATCCATTGGCATGATACATCAGGCATGGGCGACCATGACCTAGATGTCTGATCTTGGATTGGCTATGTGGGACCCACTAAACTCTATGCCAAGAAGTTTAGATATGAACAGTATATTCGTTGGTATTCTGTATGGAATAATGAGTCAAAAAAAGGGGTCTGGTAATGGAGATAGACCTAGGCTCGTGTAGATTAACTTTATTACTTAGATGAATTGAAGTTTAGTGATCATGATTAATTAACTGTGATTAATAGGTGAAATATGATTAATTATGTGAATTATAATTAATTATGTAAATTATAATTAATTATATGGACTATTATAATGAAGTCTGATGAGATGCCGGGTAATATTCAATTTGTGATAAAGAGTGGGCCACCCCTATAGTTATGAGCACTAATCTGATAAGGTTTTGAATGGGACTGGGTCCACACTACTGTTTAGGTATGTTATGAATAATGAATTCTAGTTGTTATGTGATTATGAGATATTATGCACTGGTCCCAGATTTAGGGATGGTCCCAGTCATGGGATGTTGGATTTATGTCCGGAGGATAGATGGCTTCGGGCCATGGTGGCCGTTATAGCGGCGGGTCCTTAATGGACGTGATGGGCCACTTTGATGGCTGGTCCTTAGTGGACGTGTCTGATGAGACAGGGTCATGGTGACCGGTATACATGTATACGATAAGGCCTTTGAGGCATGGTGAAGTGCATGGGCACGGATTAATGTGTGAAAGAATCTAAATAATATTTGATTATTGATTTAAACTTGTTAAATCATGTGATGTTATATTTTATGCGATTTGTGTAATTAGGAATATTCATTCACCAGTAGTACTGATGTTGTGTTACCCCTTCAGGTAATCATGCTGCGGGCGGGACAGAGCGGAACGATGATCAGCACATAAATTTCAATATGCGTGGCTGACAAGAGAGCACGAGAAAAGACAATTTAATAGATAAAGGGATTAGCCTTGTTTAGGGATATTATTTAATGTTTTAGTACATTATTGATGCAGTCAGAACATATTAGAGTTTGAGTATTTATAACTCTTTGATTAAATAAAATTATTATTTGATTTAAATGCCAAATGCTTATGTGGATTATTTGATGAATATTTGGTAAATATTACCAAGTTATCACGATCCAGAGCCTGACAGGGCCCCAGGATTTGGGTCGTGACATGCCAGTTCACCCTTTTTCTCAAACTCTACATCAGTCATATCTTCAGGTTTATTATCTTTACCTTCTGTTGTGATTGCACACCCATCTTTCACCAATACCGCTTTCATCTTCAATCATTGAACTTCAGTAACTCAAACCTAGTCATAGCCATCACAATCATAAGAAAGAAAGTGCAACACAATACAGAACTAGTGCACGGAAACACGCAACAGCACTCTGCTACCAATTGTTACGAAAATCTACACAGCGGACACGCACAAGATCTAAAATAAATAACAACGAAATAAAACAAATCTACAAGAGAGACACGAGAGTTTATGGCTCAGGATAGATTGGAATGGAGAAACATAATTCATGTAGCCGACCCCAACATAGTTCGGACAAGGCTTTGATTATGATGAAACATGAGAGTTTATGTGGTTTGGCTAGTAGCCTATGTCCATGAAGCAGCAATCCAGGCTTTTTTGCTTCACTGATCAAAGGAGAACATTACAAGAGTTTTTTTCCCCTCACGCGCTGGCACTCACACTTGTAGACCCTCTAGAACATTAGATGCACTCACTCTACAGATTTTAGGGTTCTTAACACATATATAGAGTCAAGTGGCGAGATCCACAATTTTAGGATCTTCACACGGTATACTACTCATACATAGAGTCCCAGCTTAGAAATAAACTTGGCTTCACACAATCCTAGGGATTTAACTGTAAAGCTGAAGCATAACATGATATTGGTGCTTTTTGGTTTATTGTCCTATCATAGATTTCATGTTTGCCTTTACTAAACAGCAAGTGCTTGCAGATAACCAGAGTGTACAAGGCAAAGGAACATGTTGAAATTGAGTTCACTGTAAGCATTCCCTTTTTAGTATTGATTTAGTTGGCCTGTACATATTCTTCTTTACACTAGTTTCTGCGGTAGTTGTTATTCCATTCTCATCCGTGCCAAAAATCTCTTCATGTTGGATGCCTATCTACAAACGTTAACTGCTACTTTGTTTCAATTGTCTCAAGAATAACAATATAATTACTTTATTTTTAGGCTGGGCCTATACCTATCGATGATGGAATTGGGAAAGAACTTACCACTCAAATTACAACCACCATGTTTACCAACAAAACATTCTACACGGATTCTAACGGACGTGATTTTATTAAAAGGGTATGCTTCCAACATGTCCTTTTTTGTTGTATTTGTACTTTGCTAAAACATGTGTGTTTATTCTAACGGACGTGATTTTATTAAAAGGGTATGCTTCCAACATGTCCTTTTTTGTTGTATTTGTACTTTGCTAAAACATGTGTGTTTATTACGAGTCCAATGCTCTGGTGAGATGAAGCTAAGGATCAATCAATCCTTTTCAAGAGGGTGTTTCTAGAAGAGAAATTATTGGGTTGTCAACCTGACCCCTGATGCCTAGTATCCTCCGGGTTTGTTATGCACGTGTGGCCTTCAAGGTTTGGTTCTGGGCTATTAATCTGATAAATTGATGGCCCCAAAATTTTCCAATTGGGTAATTGTGAGCATCTGATATTTGGCCTCTTTAATGATGGATGTGGATTGTAGTATTGATCCATCAAATAAAGAATTTGAATTGTTCCATTTGGGAAATCCTTTCGTCCATATGGATGCCAATCAAATAACCAGTCAAGGATCATTAAACTAAAGGCCCCACTTACATGGGCCGGGGATTCTATTGATAGGATCAAAGATCCTATTAGGCTGGGGAAGGGTGTCCTCTGTGTCAAAGATTACTTGGAGTGTAAATATTCAATTCATTTCTTTATTCATCTGAGAGGACATGTTTTATACTAGTAATAATGTCGTCACAGGCATTTATTACAATCTCAGTCAAAGATGACAAAAGCTAAATTCATGCAATGATATAGGGATTCTAGGAAAGTAATATGATGGATGAGTTTGACTGGATATGCATGCATGCCTATAATGGAAGGTTGGTTGGATATGCATGATATGTGGGGATAATTGGATTGACCGAATGTGTATGGAATTTTGGCTGGTTATGCATGTTTGGAAGGAATCCGATTATGCATGACAGCGACATGACTCTGCATGATTATCCATGCATGGGCCAACTTATGTGCATGGGCTGATTTATGGGCTGGACGACCTAACATCTATCTAGCTCCTTGGGTTGATGAAAATAATATAATTTATATTGATTTGAAGTGTTGAATAAGGTGTAAAAAATGATTAGGGTAAGTGGGTAACTTCTAGTCATAGGGATATATTTTATTTAAAAATTTTCAAAATGAAAGAATATAACTTTCCAGCCAGTTACAGTCGAAACAGGCCTATTGCTGCAAAGACGTTACTATTTTGGATTTTTTCTTTTTTCTTTTCCAATTTATCCTCGAATCAAGGTAGGAAAAATGGGTGGACAGGTTTATATACCTTCATTCCCCTCTCCCCAATCCAATGGGAGGGATTAACACATGTTGAAATTAGGGATTTGATAGAAATAAAAGCCTTTCCCTGTTTTGTATCTTAATTGTGAGAATCTTTATTTCCAGGGGACACTAAAATTGTTGCATAATAGTATAGTATGATCTAAATCAGTAAATGCATCTTTTGTTTTAATTTAGACTTTTTCTATTTAGACTTTTTCTATTTTCAATCTTTATTTTGGTCATGTCTTTTTTTAAAATGAAATGCTGAAATGGAAAAAAATGTCTATTTTGGAGGTAAACTGAAGTGGCTTTGAAATGGAATTAACAAGTTGACAAATTAGCTAAAATATAACTTTATTTTTTCTTTAAAAACAAAAAGATTTATGAAGTTTTAAATAAAATCAAAGTAGTATCTCCCATTCTCCCTTCATCAGTCTATTATTTTTCTTATTAAAGTTTATAATAAAACATCAGTTAAGGCAGTTGCTTGAAAGGTAGCCATCCAACTAATTGCATGAAGAATGCTGTCCACAATTGTTTCTTAGAAGGTTGTCCATGTTAAGTAGTTGTTTGTGCAGTTTCCTATCACCAATTGGTTTTGGGATTACTGGCTAGCAACTTTGACAGTCCATAGCTTTAATTTCATTAACTACAAATTAATCACGTAGGTTCTAGGCAATTTTTGTCCGTACATGGTGCGTCATTCCTGGAATCACCGTCCACAACACAGTCGGCCACCAAAGTTTTATTGCTCTTTTCTATTAGAGATCTCATTTTGGATTTATTGTCAGACAAGTAAAAAAGAAAAGATATGTTTTTTTTTTTTCAGATTTTGCTTCTGTGCATTTTTTGAGCTGATACTTAACATAGCTAACTGAAAATCTCAATTGACCTGCAGGTCCGTGATTATAGATCAGATTGGAACCTTCAAGTGAACCAACATGTTGCTGGAAATTACTACCCTGTAAGTTTCTATAAGTGAAGAATATGTTAAGCACTTGTAGCTTACTATTGGTTTAGTCATGCATTTATTTTTTCAGAACTAGCACTTGCACTGGCTTGGGACCTGGGCAAGTTTCTGGGCCTAATTTAGCCCAAGCGCTGGGCCTGTGCTGATTATTAGTCTTGATTAATGAACTAGGCTTCCTTGCGCTGGTTAGTTCTTACTGAAGCCCTGCTGCCCAGGCCAGGCTTTGGGCTTGGTTTTTGTCTGTTATAGTCAGGCTTGTAAACAAGTTGTACCTTGCCCTGAAGAAATAAATTCTCCAAATCTGGGGTTATTCCAGCAGAGGCTAGAACTCGGCCAATACCACCCCAATTCAGAGTTACTACTTTTTCAATCTTTCAATTGTTTCCCTCTTGAACATAATGAGGAAGGAAGGGCTTTATAGAAGCACTACCAAGTTTGCTGCGAGTTGGAAGTTCTAAATTGAAGGAAAAAATAGATTAAAATGGAAGAGGAAGAAGAATGAAAAATTTAGAACAAAAGAGGAGGAAGAGTGTGTACAGAAAGTAGAGAAGAATTTGGAAGAAATAAAAAGTTAGGGCTTAGTAAGAATTTGGGTGAATATAATGATTTATATTAATTCAGTTTTATATATTTGCAAAAAAAGCATTGTATTTTATATAGTTAGAAAATGATTCCTAATTAATAAAAATTATAAAACCCCTTTTCTTTGTTTCAATACTCCCTCTCAAACTGGTGAATATATATTTTGTATGCATATCTTTGAAGAAACATCACTTAATTGCTTCTTGGTAACTGCCTTGTGAGGAAATCTCCAATCTGATTCCGAATACTTTATTCTCTAACTTTGTTTCTTTTTGTCACTTTTTCTCTAATGTAATGACATTTTATCTCACTATGCTTTGTAAGTTCATGATATACTATATTGGAAGTAATATGCATTGCAATTGTATTTGACATGCCCTGAGTTCTGGGGCCCTCATCCAGAAGAGTTCAATGTATCACAATTACCCATATAAGTCAAATAGACACCAAGATAAGAATTTCAGGGCATCAGTAATTTCATTTAGTAATTAAAGTCGATTACAACAAAAGATTTACTTGAGTATATCCTGGCTCAAGCTTTACAAAAAAATAAATAAAAATAAATAAAGCCCCAACAAAAAGGTTTAGGATTTGCCAAAAGAATGCCCTTTAAAATGAATGTGAGATAAATCCTCAAAACTAGTGTTTTGCGTCACTCAGTTGCATATGTCATCAAATCCCAGCTCTTGATCATCGCGACCCACTCCAGCTGCTACACTCCACTTGATAGGGGCAAACTAGGAATCAGTAAAACTGAGTGATTAAAAGAATCTAATTATGTACACATCCATCATAATAAAGAAACTACATAAAGGCAGGAACACAATAATGTTACTCATTTCATAGTGTATAGATGAGTCAAATTATGTTATGAGACAACCTCCTTGTTAATAACCAGTTACACCAAAAGCTCATGTTGATATACATTGTTATGACGCTCACTAAAAGCTTGAGTTGTTAGTGAACGACATAACAATGTATATCAACACCCCCACTCAAATGGGAGGTTGTTCAAATTCGAAACCCAACAGACATACATAACGGAACAGACCAAACAGACAAATGAAGGCAACATGCCTCTCAGGGGTTTCGAGCTTGTGACCTCTGGCTCTGATACCATGTTAATAACCAGTTACACCAAAAGCTCGAGCTTTTAGTGAGCGTCTTAACAATGTATATCAACACTCCTAACCGCTTGGTAGCACATGCCCATAAACACTTATATCTCCAGAATACCAAAAATGACTTAATATCAACCTCCTATTTCACCCACAAAGGAGTCATTAAATCAGAATTCGCTCTCGAAGTGGTCATTAATTAGCATTCACCCACAAAAGGCTCATTAAATCAGAATCCACCCACAAAAGGCTCATTAAATCAGAATCCTCCCACAAAGGGGTCATTAAATGGTACTAGTGGTTAGGGGAGCCTATGGACTGTAGAAGATAACTAAGGCCCATGCTAACAGGCCCTAGGCCTAGCCTATCAGAGGCCCATTATAGCCCATCTCACGTAGCAGCCTATCAGAGGCCCATTATAGCCCATCTCACGTAGGATTTAGTCAAATCCATGTTAAGCTGATTTCTCTCTTTTGTTTTCCTTGTATAGACTAGGATTGATTAGGAGATTAATTATTTCCATTCTTTCATTGATTCTATTTTGTAACTAGTGCCTTGATTATTGTAATTAGTACCTTGATTAAGGATTCTATTTATTATAAATACAGAACAATCGATGATCCCATGATCATTGGGTTTTTCGCCATTATTGTCTTCTTCATCTCATCACAGACTATAACATGGTATCAGAGCTATAGTTGCCTTCTCTCATTGATTCAGTCATTCTCCCTGACTTGGATCTTCTTCCTGGAGTGTTTGATCATCCCCGATAGTGTCTGATCTGTCAACACAGGCCCATTATAATATTGATCCATCCTTGGCCCATCTATCAAACTTAGTATGTATTGCTGATCCTTGGCCCATCTATAAAGCCCATCGTATTATAATGGGCCTGTGTTGACATGATCATCCCTGATCAAGACGTGGCCCACTTCAGATCGTCTTCAACACCTCTCAAGATCACCTCCATCTTGGTCGACCAGCATTGCTGGTATTTATGGACATTTTTCAAGAATTTTTCTCCCATCAGAGGTGAGTTTTTCAGCAACATTTGTGATACTTCTATTTCTTGCCTCTGATTTCATCAAGTCCCCGATTTGAGTGAAACTTTGGCCTGGAGTTGCGAAAATAGCTTGTCCTTCCATCCCATACCTCTGATCGGGCCACAATTAACTATTCAGACCCCACAAGGAGATCGATCCACTGTCGACACTGACGGTTTTACCGCTGTTCTCTGTATTAACTATGGCCCACCTGTGATGATCACAAAATCACCAACAATCATTCCCACCTTGGTTGACTAGCATTTCTGGGAATTATGGTGATTTTTCTGGATTTTTTTCAGCACCTTTAAGGTACTTCCAACCTCTTCTTCATCTGACGGTTTTTCTCAAAAGGACTTCATCACCACCGTCCAGAATTGTGGATCCTTTTCCAAATCTCATCAGATTTGGCATCAAGGAAGATAATTTGATCCACTTCACTGCGATCAAACCCGATCTGTGATTAGCCAGCCCTGTGGGGCCCACGCACAGATCCTGCCTTCACTTTCAAGGTCGCCTGGGTGCATTCTTAGCTCTGTTTGTGCTGTCTGTTGCTGGTTTGCTCATCAGATTCCTCATCTCATCTGCTGCTTGGCTGGTATTTCATTCTTACTACTATTGTTGCTGATTGTGTGCATCTTTGGTTGTTTGCCTGTTGCTATTTAATATGGAGAAGTATGATATTATTCCTGTTAAATTCAATGGGAATAATTATATGGCATGGTCGTTTCATCTGAAGAATTTTGTAGAAGGCCAAGGGTTGTTTGGTTATCTTGATGGTTCAGTACCTAAACCTACTACAACTACTGACACAAAAGCTTTAGCCACCTGGTCTAAAGAAAATGCTAAGGTCATCACTTGGATTCTTAATTCCATTAACCCTTCTCTTGCTATTGCTCTTCAAGCATATACTACTGCACTGATATGTGGAGTCATCTCAAGAATATTTATCATCAAACAAATAAAGCTCACAAATTTCAACTAGATAGTGAAATTGCTAAATTCAGTCAGGGTGATAAATCTGTGCAAGAGTACTACAATGGTTTCTCACCTTATGGACTGAAATGGATGCTCTGATAATTCAGTCAGTGTCTGCTAGGTTTCTGTCCGAGGCTCTTAAATTACAAGAGGAAACCCACATCAGCCAGTTCCTAATGAATCTCAGACCTGACTTCGAATCTGTTCGGTCAGCTCTCATGAATAGAGAAGTCACCGCAAATCTGGACACTTGCTTTCAAGAAGTCCTTCGAGAAGAACTTCGCCTCACCTCTCAGCGTACCATTCTTGAAGAACCACAGGCCTCCCTAGCCTCTCTTCAGACTGAGTCTGCTCTTCTGGCAGCTCCCAATCAAAAGCCTATTCAATGCTATGAGTGCAAATGCTTTGGTCATTTGGCCAAGAACTGTCGAAAGAAATTGGTCTGCCGATATTGCAAACGCTCTGGTCATCTTATTGATGACTGTCGCAGCCTACAGAGGAAGAATGGACCTCAGCAGAAGCAAAATCCTTCCACCATCCCCAGACAAAATAATCCTGCTGCATTCCAAGTTCAAGCACCTCTTCCTGACACGGGAAGCACTTCTTCCGGGACTGTATCCATGACTCCAGCACAGATTCAAGAACTGATTCAGAGCACGATGACCTCCGCCTATGCTTCCATGGGTCTTAATGGTGGTCGGTATCACCCTCATTCTCATATAGCATCTCCTGCCTTCCATTCTTCTGTATCTCTTTCTTCTTCTCTCACCTCTTCCACTTGGTATTTAGATTCAGGGGCCTCAAATCACATGACATCTGTAGAACATAGCTTTCTAGATTCCCACCCTTACCTTGGAAAAGAAAAAATTACCACTGCTAATGGTGATCAACTACTCATTTCTGGAGTTGGTACCATTACTTTATCTAGTGTCATTAGCCAGTCTATTGCCCTTTCCAATGTCTACTTTGTTCCAAAATTATCAGCAAATTTACTTTCTGTAGGACAACTTATGGATGAGGGCTATCTTGTTCATTTTTCTTCCTCTGGTTGTGTCATACAGGGGCGGCAAACTGGGAAGGTGATCGCGACGGGGAGTAAACATGGGCGCCTATTTTTGCTGGACATTGGACATCATTCCTTTTTTGCTTCTTCTTCTAATAATTTCAAAAACTTGTGGACGGTTTGGCATAAACGTCTTGGTCATGTGAACAATGCCTATTTAATTTCTTTATTTAAACTTGGTTGTTTGGACTCTTTGGTTGATAATAAAATGATGTCTTCTTTATCTCAATCAAAATGTGAAGCTTGTTGTTTAAGTAAGAGTCATATTTTGCCATTTTCTATTCATAATTCTCGTGCATTAGCATCCTTTGACATCATTCACATTGATGTTTGGGGTATTGCTCCTACCTTGAGTCGGGTAGTATTCAAGTACTATGTGACATTTATTGATGATCATTCCCGTTATACTTGGATTTATTTCATGCGTTTCAAATCTGAGGTGTTTTCTATTTTTCAAAAATTCTATAACATGGTCCACGCCCAATTTAAGAAAGATATCAAAATCCTTAGATCAGATTCCGGCGGAGAATACATGTCTCATGAATTCTCTGCTTTCCTTTCTGACAAAGGCATTCTTCATCAAAAATCTTGTCCGCACACTCCTCAGCAGAATGGAATTGCGGAAAGAAAGAACAAACATATTCTTGAAACCGTTCGCACCCTTTTACTTTCTTCCTTAGTTCCTCCAGAATTTTGGTGTGATGCTGCTCAGACTGCGGTATATCTGATCAATCGTCTTCCTAGTGCTGTTCTAGGCAAGACTACTCCCTACGGAGTTATCTTTGACCATCCTCCTTCATACTCCCACTGACATGTGTTTGGTTGCTTGTGTTTTGTTCATCTTCCACCTACTGAACGCACTAAGCTATCTCCACAGGCTGCAAAATGCATCTTTCTTGGCTACAATTCTGAACACAAAGGGTTCTTGTGTATGACCGGTTTGAAAAACGCATGCGAATCTCTCGTAATGTGATCTTCCTGGAACAAATTCCTTTCTTTTCATTACGTTTAGATCATCATCCTCTTGCTGTGTCCTATTTACCACAATTCCCGAACTATGCTTCTCCATCACCTACTCTCAAGGTCTATGTTCGGCGTAACAAGGTTCCACCTATGGGGCCTCCCTCTCCTGATCATCTCCCAGTGCAGCCTACTGCTCCTACAAGTGACCATGCTTCTTTTGCTAATATCATCCCTCTGCGACGATCTAATCGTCTTTCCATTGCCCCTAACTGCTATGGCTTTCCTGCTCTGTTTTCATCTTTGGATAGTGCTCCTATACCCACCTCATTTTCACAGGCCTCGAAGATTGCTTACCGGCAAGATGCTATGAATGAGGAATTGCTTGCTCTCGAAGCTAATCAGACATGGGACTTGGTACCGGCTCCTGAAGGAGCCTCTGTGATTGGCAGTAAATGGATCTACTCCATAAAAGTTCACTCCGATGGAAGTCTTGATCGCTACAAAGCCCGATTGGTTGCGCAGGGATATAAACAGGAGTATGGGATCGACTATGAGGAGACATTTGCACTAGTGGCTAAAATGACCACCGTTCGTACTCTCCTCTGTATAGCTGCAGCCCGCAACTGGCCTCTGTGGCAAATGGATGTCAAAAATGCATTTCTTCATGGGGATTTGCAGGAGACTGTTTACTTAAGGTCAAGTTAAGAAGTCAAATATTCTATTAAGGTCTCATTACGCTTTCTTTGTTGATCTAAAAAAAAACCCATAATGAGGTAGTTTCCATAACCAGACCCACCCACATGATCTGGAATTGCCCTGCCCCATCCAAATCGACATTGGTATTGAAATGTGTGATGGATTAATCATGGGCGGACCTAGGTGCTATGACACGGGTGTGACCGCACTCGCGAGATTCGAGAAACTCCTTAAATAAGACCTTAATAGAATATTTGACTTCTTAACTTGACCTTTGCCAGCGCCACCCAAATGAGAATCCTGGGTCTGCCATTGGGATTAATTACATCACTAGCCCTTTTTCAGATTTGTCGTTAACATTTGTATACAAAATTTCTATGACACACACTCCATATCAAACAATCTAGTGCCATAACAACAGTTTCACCCAATTTCAAGATTCATAACCATCTCACAAACCTTAACATACTCATATTTAGCACATCATGGAACTAATGTCATGTGTCATTCGTCACCAAACACTCCTAGCGTAATGATTGACATGTTAAATAAAATAGATGCCATAAAATTTATACCACAATACCAGCTGTGAAGATTCATGGCATAGCCTCAAGATTTCATAGAGAAAAACTTAAACATTATATTCACAGGTGCAGTCACTCGACAGAACATGAATCTAGGGAGACAAGATGTCTTCGGCCAACTCAAAACCCCAATTTAAGGTTCATTCTAAACCTGAACTCCATGATCGAGCTTGGCTATCATGAGACTCTTGTAAAGATGCTTTCTTCCATCCCCAAAGTCCCATAACTCAGTTTCAGATTCATCAAAAATTCAGATTATGAACTGTAATCATGTAGATAGACATTATTCAACACAATATTCAATGTAAAGTGTAAACAGGTCCTAACTGCAATCAGCCAAGCCCAAACCTCCTTATGAAGGTTCGACCATGTCTAAAACAACAATAATGGTGCACGGCTGAGGTCCCAACATCCCAATGGGGTTTCGACTACTCCAAACCCCAATTTCTTAGGGTTCGGCCGGAGCCAAACAGGGAGCGTGGGGTTTGTCCAGGTGGGTTCATCTCCATCATGGCTAACCCTGAAACAATCTTCTCATAAAACCCTATTGCTTCGAAAGATTCAGGTTTGTATCTTTAGATCTACACAACTTAGGGTTCCTAATAAGACAAATAATTTGAGAAAACTTCAAGAACACAAGTAGATTGCATTCTTCCCTCACCTTGAATGGAATTTTGATGCTCTAATAACTTGGGGAAGGCTACAAGTATTCCAGTAGGGTCGTCCTTTTCCTTTTCCTCCTTGTTTCCCTTCGTTCTCTGTTATAGTCCCACCCAAAAAGTGTCAAATTGAGAGACAAAACATAAACATATGCTCAATGACGTGCCCTTTGAGGGACGATTGTGTTTCATATAAGTAGGGGCTGAATGCCCTAATTACAGCACTAATTACAGCCAATTAACAATATCTAATCAAATCTAGACCCTAAAGATTAGTTAACAAACTAAGTATGTACAGATAAGCTTTGACTAAATTACAATGACTGACTGGGCCTAACTAGGCCTGTGAGATTGGGCCTCATTAACAGCCTGTGAGATTGGGCCTCATTAACACCCCCCCCCCCCCCCCCTCAAATTGATGCCGATGAATCAACCAGCATCAATTTGTCTGTCAAGAATTGATGACGTGGTCGAGGAAGTGCTTTTGTAAAAATATCAGCAACTTGGAGGCTTGAGGAGATAAATGGTAGAGAAATAACATCACGGAGATATTCATCCCGGATAAAATGACAAGCAACCTCGATGTGTTTAGTTCTCTCATGAAACACTGGATTTTCAGTAATCCGAATTGCACTGGTGTTATCCGCATGTAATGGTGTGGGAGAGGTTTGGGAGAAGCAAAGTTCCTTAAGAAGTCCACGAAGCCATATAATTTCAGAGCATGCGGCAGACATGGCACGATATTCGGCCTCGGTTGATGATTTAGAGACTCTGTCCTGTTTTTTCACTTTCCATGAAATAAGAGCATCACCTAAGAACATGCACCATCCCGTTGTGGAGCGCCGAGTATCAGGGCAACCTGCCCAATCGGCATCAGAATAGGCAGTCAATGTCATTGGAGATCCGACAGGAAAAAACAAGCCTCTGTGAGAAGTGCCAAGAAGATAACGAAGAATGCGTCGAACAGCTGCTAAATGCAGATGATGGGGATTGGTCATATACTGACTCATCAAGTTAACTGCATAACTGATGTCAGGACGAGTAGTAGTCAAATATATAAGACTACCGACAAGCTGTCGATAATATGTCGGATCAGGAAGGGGATCACCACTGTCACTATGGAATTTAATATTCAGTTCCAGAGGAGTATCCACTGGTGTTGAGGTTGACAGGCCTGCTGATTCAATTAAATCCATAGTATACTTATGTTGATGTAAAACCAACCCTTTCTCAGAGTGATGAACTTCCAATTCCAAAAAGTATTGCAGAGGACCCAGATCCTTCATTTGAAAAGATTGATGCAGAGAAAATTGTAGATCTTGAATCATGGCTGTATCTGTGCCAGTGATTATGATATCATCTACATAGACTAGAAGAATGGTGATTCCAGTAGATTTTTGATGCAAAAACAATGATGGATCAGAAGGACTTTGACGAAACTGCAGCTTGAGTAAAGCATCCTTGAATTTTTCAAACCATGCTCTGGGTGCTTGTTTTAGTCCATACAAGGACCGTTTCAAAAGAGCAACTTGTCCTTCGGATGGTTTTGGAAAACCTTGAGGCAGTCGCATGTAAACTTCCTCTTTAAGATCACCATGAAGAAAGACGTTTTTCACATCAAATTGGAAAAGGGGCCAGGATTGAGATGCAGCTATTGCAAGGATGGTGCGAACTGTGGTCATCTTTGCGACAGGCGCAAAAGTTTCTTCGTAGTCGATGCCATATTCCTGTCTGTTGCCAAGGGCCACAAGTCTGGCCTTATATCGATCCAAAGTACCATCTGCCTTCAATTTGATAGAGTAAACCCATTTACTCCCAATGGGTTTAACCGAAGCTGGGCAAGGAACAACAACCCAGGTGTGGTTCTGCTGTAGAGCATTAAGTTCTTCTTCCATAGCCTGTCTCCAGCAGTCCTGCTTTGCTGCTTGTGAATAAGAAGTAGGAATGGAAACAGATGACAAAGTAGCGAAATATGAAGAATGAGAAAAACCATATCGATCTGGTGGGCGAGAGAGACG
Source organism: Litsea cubeba (assembly GCA_012931725.1). Taxonomy (NCBI): domain Eukaryota; kingdom Viridiplantae; phylum Streptophyta; class Magnoliopsida; order Laurales; family Lauraceae; genus Litsea; species Litsea cubeba. Next base: position 51,120,925 of record CM022944.1, read on the forward strand.
AGAAGAACGACGAATAGCAAGTAGAGGAGACTCGGATGCTGGAGCAGGATTCGGGGCCGATTCTTGCAAAAGAGGTAAAGTGGTGGCATTTGTTCCTTGTCGACGAGCATACACCTTGTCCGGATGAAATCGCAGAGGTGAAGGAAGACATTCATCATCAAAGGATGGTACTTTAGAAAAGGAGAGTTCTGGAGATGAATCAGGATAAGACTGAAATAGGAACTGGTGTTCAAAGAAGATAACATTCTAGAAGTCCGAATACGCTTTGAGATGGGGTCATAACAAATAAAACCTTTTTGTTGGGAAGCATAACCAAGAAAGGCACATTTTGCAGATTGTGCGGATAATTTTGAACGTTCATGTGTGGGAAGATGAACAAAACAAACACAGCCAAAAGTGTGTAAGTGTGTGTATTGTGGTGCAGTTTTAAACAGACGGAAATGTGGAGATGTGTTTTGAAGTTTTGGAGAAGGAAGGCGGTTGATGATATGAGTTGCAGTGGTTAAAGCTTCTGCCCAAAATCTAGGTGGAACGGAGGATTCTAATAATAAACACCTGACCATGTCTAAAAGATGACGATTTTTCCGTTCTGCAACACCATTCTGTTGGGGAGTGTAGGGACAAGTCCGTTGGGACAAAATCCCTTTTTCTTGTAAAAATGCCTGAAATTGTGCGGACACATATTCCCCCCCGGAGTCTGTACGAAGAATCTTAATACATGTTGAAAATTGATTTTGAACATAATTCAAGAATTTTTTAAACACATCAAAAACTTCAGATTTGGCATGTAGAAAATAAACCCATGTAAAACGGCTATAATCATCAATGAAAGTCACAAAATACTTATACTGTGAATGAGAAGCAATTGGTGCAACACCCCAAACATCACTATGTACTAAATCAAAACATTTTGTAGCAGAAGAAACCTGTAATGGAAAAGGCAAAGTTTTACTCTTTCCCAGCTTACAAGTGGTGCAATCAAGAGCAACATCGGATGATAAAAATTTCATTTTATTAATATGACCAGATTTGAACAAAGATAACAAAACTGTGGAATTGGGATGGCCTAATCTGTTGTGCCACAACTGCACATTATTCTTAGAGACAACTGATAAAGCAAACACAGACATATCTGGATTCGGTGTTACTATGTGAAGAGGAAACAAACGCCCACACTTAGGCCCCTTCGCGATCACCTTCCCCGTCTCCTGAGCCTGCACCACACAACTAGAGGAGGAAAAAGAAACATTGCAGTTATTATCAACCAATTGACCGACAGAGATTAAATTTGTAGAAAGAGTTGGGGAACAGAAAACATCTTGTAAGGGTAGAGAATGAGTAATATCACCAACAGATGTAATTGGTATTGTGGTACCATTAGCAGCATGAACCTGAATCCGTCCATCATATGGTTTAATTGTAGAGAAGTTATTTGATGATGTCATATGATTGGAGGCACCAGAATCAAAATACCAATGAGAAAGAGAGCGATTTTTACCAGAGATACCAAGAGTTGAAAAAGCCTGGAGAATCATTTGTTGGATCATGTCAGGAGTAACTGGAGCAGCAGAAGCAGGTGCAGAAGAAGATATGGAAGATGAATCAATAGTGCCAGAAGTAGCAGTAACCGCCTGGTAAACTTTTGGATTTCTGTTCTGAGGACGTTTGCGGCATTCATTGATGGAATGTCCAGATGCTTTGCAATAGCTGCAGATCCGTTGCTTACACTGATTTGCATAATGGCCAAAAGTCTGACACTTGAAGCACTGCACTTTACTTATATCTCTGCTTGGTTGCTTTCCTTTGGTAGAATAAGCAACGGGAACTGATGAGTTCGGTGTCTGATAGAAAGTGGGTACACTATAGGCAACATCAATAGCACCAGGAGAAGTTTGTTGGAGCACACTTGATTGAGTCAATTGTCTCTGTTCCTCCCGCAGTAATTCATTTAGACACTCATCTAGTGATGGAGAAGGTACCCTACTCATGAGATTTGATCTGACCGATTCATACTGAGGCCGTAATTTCATAAGAAATTGATCTCGATGACTATTTGCTAGTATGATTTGCAATTCGGGAAGAGCTTGTGCAGAGATATTTGCGTATCTGATTTCATCTAATTCAGTCCATAAATTCTGGAAACCATAATAAAATTCTTGAATGGAAGAAGTCCCTTGCATATAATTGGCAATTTCAAATTCCAATTGATACTGTCTGGCAGAATTCCCCTGATGATACACTTTTTGAAGATAGTCCCACATAGCTTTGGCAGATCTGTATGGTTTCAAATACATAAAAAATTGTGGTTCCATGGACCCGAGAATCCAAGATTTGATCTTAGCATCTTTAGTGTTCCAGGACCCAATTTTCTTCTCATCTTCTGTTAGTTGTGGATCAGTTCCAGAGATATGGCCCCATAATTCTTTACCCTCGAGATAAAGTTCTAATTGAAAGGCCCAAGATGGATAATTTTTTCCATTGAACTTGATTAAGTGGAGTTTAGATTTCTCCATATGTAATAATTATTCAGATGACTCCACAGAATGAAGAACAAACCAGCAACAATTCCAAGATCTGATGGTCAGAATATTTCCCAAAGTACAGAATGAACAGTGCACCAAAAAAACAGTATTCAGAATGATCGACTATCCTGTCATCACTGTGAATGTGTGTAGGTGGGCCCCACCAAGAGATCTATGGACAGATCTGAGGATGCAGATGGTATAACAGCAGATTGATGCAACTATTTATGAACGAATATAAGCAGAGAAGCAGCAGCAAGCAGAAAACAGCAGCAGAGAACAGATTGCACAAAATAGTGCAACAGAGAGAAAAAAAACGTCCTTGCAATCAGTGATAGAATTTCCACGCGGGCCCCACCAGATGATCAGTGATCAGATCAGAGGATGAGGATGGAAGGGCAAAGTATTTTCGCAGCTATTGGAAGAAGTCCCACTTAAAACGGATCAAAATCCACAAAGTTGGACGGCTGTGATGAAAACTGCTGGAGAAAACTGAAAAATCACAAAAAATGCTAGATGGCCTACCTCTGATGATCCATAAATCTTGGAAAATTCGTCATAAATAAGAAGAGAATCAGACGACCAATATGGACTGATTCCGCTGATATGGAGAAGATGATCGCAGGTGGGCCACGTTGGATCTGAGATGGTCGGGAATGATCAGGCTGAAGAAAAAGTCTCTGAATGGCTTCCAGAGCTTGGCAGAGCTTGGAAGACCAAAGATCAGTGGATCTTGAAGAAAAAACTGACTAGTTGATGACTGGCTCTGATACCATGTCAAATTGAGAGACAGAACATAAACATATGCTCAATGACGTGCCCTTTGAGGGACGATTGTGTTTCATATAAGTAGGGGCTGAATGCCCTAATTACAGCACTAATTACAGCCAATTAACAATATCTAATCAAATCTAGATCCTAAAGATTAGTTAACAAACTAAGTATGTACAGATAAGCTTTGACTAAATTACAATGACTGACTGGGCCTAACTAGGCCTGTGAGATTGGACCTCATTAACAGCCTGTGAGATTGGGCCTCATTAACAAAAAGCAAAGGGGAAAAGAAAAGAAATTGATAACTCAGATTGTTTGAGGGAACCTGACATCTCCTTTGGATCATTCAAGAGACCGAAAACCTCCAAATACCAATATTATTGATAATTTATAAATGCTTAATACAATCCCTAATATCCCTTTTAGAGGGTTACAATTGTTGATAATGGAAATAGCAGATCCTAATCGAATTGAAAGAATAGAAAGAGTAAAATAGAAAGACGAGTCCTAATATATAGATTTAATAATATAGAGATTTTGAAGGATCATTACAATCCACCTCGCTTGAAAGCGACCTTGTCCTCAAGGTTGAAGAATTATAAAAGCACACTTAGATTTGCAGAGCGGCAATGGCGTCCAAAACTTTCCACCTGGATCAAACACCAAACGAATTAGGACAAGTTGCTTCAGTACTTGTAGTAGTGTCACATCTTCCATCTTAGACCGATCAAATTCTGTCAAGCTTGGTAGAATGCCAACATTTGAAATGATAACATGAAGCTTGCAATTGGCTTGAATGGAACATGTAGCAAGTTGGGCTTTCAATATAAAACTGTCGCTTGAGTCTACCGATTTGACCACTGGTTGCCTTGATGTAGTTTTTGTGGTGGAATTGAACAAAATTCCTAAGGTAAAATTTACTACATTAATAGCCAGTTTTGCCTTTAAATCTCTCTTCTTCAATTTCAACTGCCTCTTCGTTTGTTTGTTGGGAAAGTCCCACATTGCTCGAGTAATGGGTTTGACAAGGCCTCATATACCTGTTTGGGCCTTCCACCTATCAAGGGTTTGACAGGGCTTCATATACCTGTTTGGGCCTTCCACTTATCTGCTTTAGCTTTTGGGTTGGTACAGGGTATTTTACATTATTGCCTTAGATAGAAAAGATTTAATGTTCATGACACTAACTTCTAGGCTCTAAAGTCAAAAGCTCCAGTTTAGGTTGAGGGTCAAGTTCTGGAGATGGAGGAGCATCATGCATCTGAGAAACTTTTGCTTCGGTAGTGCTCGAACTTTGTGTAGAATAGCGAGTAGTGCTACATTTTCCAAATGATTTTTTTTTGTTTGTAATCTGCCTTAAATAATCTTGGTCATCAAAGAATAGGCCTAAATACATAGCATCAGAGAGATTTATTGGTTGCTGACTTTGAACATCTGTACACAATTCGTTTTCGAGGCCTTCAATGAAGGCACTTATTAGTCCATCTTAGGGAATGTCAATTGTTCTACTAGAAATACATGCAAATTCATCATCATATTCTAGAAGTAAACTTGTTTGCCTTAGTTGCATCAATTGCATGAAATAATCTTGAGACGTTGGCCCAAAGTGGGTGAGCAGTCCCTCTGAGAAAGATTCCCATGTATTCTTGGTCCACATTAGTAATATGATAGTTCTTTGGGCTATTTCAGGGAATTACTAGGGTAACATGTTTCTTTCTCTCAGATTAATCTTGGGATTTACATGGAAGATAGTCAGAAAGAGCTATCAGTAATGGTAGATCGTGCAATTGGGGGCTCCAGTATATTGGATGGTCAGATAGAGCTGATGTTACATAGGTTTGTTATTTTTCAGATTCGACATTTAATTGTTCAACCATTGATATTTACCTCTTAGCAAGACGGTCCAGGTTGATTCTCTTTTCAACATAGACTACATTTTGAATGTTTATATTCAAGCTACTTTTTCAGTGTTGGACTTTTTCCACATAACCAGCTTCCAAAGTACTTAACCAGTTGGTCCTGTGTTACATGTGACACAGCCCAAAACTCAGCGATTGGGCAGTCCTAACTACTCTGTTGGACAACTTTTTGGTAATGGAAGGTTTGAGGTAAAGTCACTCAAATTTCTGCTGGTTGCCCCTTTACATGTAAAGGTCGTTTAGATAAAGAAAAGGCTAGCAGCCTAGCATCATCCAATCTGCAAGAGTTTCGGGCTGTGGTTCATCCATATAATATATCCCATTAGCTGAATTCTTTAGATCCGTGTGTGCATATGCCCAAGTACAAGGACAGAACCACTTCAAACTAAATGAAATGTGTTTATGTGAGTGTGTCTCTAACATTTTAGGTTTCAGTCTTTACGAAGTATATCCTCTACTGACAAAAAAAAACTCTGTTATCCCCATATTTTTCAGACATGATTTTTAAGATTTTCTAGTTCATTATGCAGGAGGTTGCTTCATGATTCTGGCATTGGTGAGGCACTCAATGAAACGGTTTGTGTAAGTGGTGTATGCCAAGGATTAACAGTAAGTACATCTTACACTATTTTCATCCACGAGCTCATATGTATTAGCCTGTTGCTTTATTTGGAAGGTTTGTATGGAATTATTGCATGAATGGTTGATTTTGGTTGCATTGGGTAATTTGTTCTGTATCTCTGCCACCTTGGTTTGTTGTGTTGTTATGGCCCCTGTGCTTTAAACACCGTGGATCTCATGTGTATAATATAACATAGCATCCAGTAGAAGTGTATTTGACTACATGATAAGTGCATTGATTAGGGACCTCAGGGAGGAGAGCAGGCCTTTGGTTTTAATTCTTGATGGCTTTACATGTGTCTGACTTGCCTGAAGTCATTATGTAATGACCTGCAAAAGGAAGAATATTTAACCATTTTTCATGAGTATATAAGTAACTACTGATTGTTGCACTGTGAAGACCAAATTTTTTTTATGTTACCAAAAACAAATGTATGCTCATGCATGTTAACAATTCTGATATGATGATTTTTAGGGTTTTCTACCCAAAGGCTGGACAAAACCTTAAGAGAAGAAAGATAAGAAAATGGAAAGATGGTAACTACATTTAGAGAAATCTCTCAAACTGGTAATTACTAATTAGAGCTGTGACCACACCCATATATATTTCTATATTTCTGAAATTTACCCAAAAAACCCACTTTTCCTATTTTTAGCAGATAGTCTTTTTTCCAGAATTCCAGATAAGTCCAACTCTTAACATTCCCCCTCAAGCTGGTGCATTGATATCAACTATGCCCAGCTTGGACAATGCATCTGATTAACTTTCTTCTTGGAACTGCCATAGTGAGGAAATCTACCAATTGTTAATCTTACTGATTCTAAGATTGCAAATACTCTTGTTGAGCTTGATGTCAAATTTCAGAAAGATGAATTCTTACCTGGTCCCACCATGTATTGATGACTTGTTGGTGCCTTGCTCTACCTTACCATGACTCATCCTGACATAGCACATGCGGTCCAAATTGTCAGCCAGTTTGTGGGGAATCCTCATAAACTTAAACTTTCTATGATGCACCATATGACAAACTCACGAATGGAACTTGAAATAATATAATGCTTTGAGATTGTATTATATTTGGGAAAACGAGCCTCAATATATAGAGTATTACATGCCTTAATCAAGGCCCTAAGTTAGGAAACCAATCTAATTACATCAATTATATTCTAAGTTAGGAAACCAATCTATTTAAGATAATATGTACAACTATGTTAATCTTTGACCCAATCAAACCACGTAGGATAACATGCTGGACTAGAATGGATCATGGGCCTTGGGCCTATTTAACACCCCCCTCAAATTGTTGTGGGAGAATCAACAAGCATCAATTTGCCAACCGAGAACTAATGGCGTGGTCATGAAAGACCTTTAGTGAGAATATCAGCAACTCAATGGAGACATGCGGAAGGCTAATGACATCCCTTTTAAAATCATCACGTATGAAGTGACAATCAACCTTGATGTGTTTAGTGCATTCATGAAAAATCGGATTTTCAGTAATCCGAATTGCACTTGTATTATCTGCATAGAGGGGGGTAGCTTCGGCTGCTGGAAATCCAATGTCAGAGAGGAGACCTCGGAGCCAAAGAATTTTGGAGCATGCTGCAGACATGGCTCGGTACTCAACCTCGGTAGATGATTTGGAAACTTTCTCATGTTTCTTGCATTTCCAGGAAATCAGACTATCACCCAAAAACATGCACCATCCTGTTTTTGATATGTGAGTATCTGGACAACCAGCCCAATCAGCATATGAATAAGCTCTAAGAGAGAGAGGATTGTCGGATGGAAAAAATAACCTGCGAGTCGGTGTGTGAATAAGGTATCGAATGATGCGGCGAACAGCAGCCATATGAAGGTGACAAGGAGCAGTCATGAACTGACTCATTAGGTTGACCTCATAGGAGATATCAGGACGAGTGATCGTGAGGTAGATCAAGCTACCAACTAACTGGCGATATGTGGTAGGATCTAGAAGAATGTCGCCCTCATCTTTACTAAATTTAACATTCAGTTCGACCGGCATATCTACTCAAGCTGAAGCGGTAAGGCTAGCCAAGTCAATGAGATCAACCGTGTATTTGTCCTGATTGAGAACTATACCTTTAGTCGATTGATGAACTTCAAGACCGAGGAAATAGTTTAAAGGGCCGAGATCCTTCATGTGAAATGTCTGATTAAGAGAAGCTTGGAGTTCCTAAATCATTTGTGCATTTGGACCAGTAATGACTATGTCATCAACGTAGACAAGTAGCACAATAATCCCGGATGGAGCATGATGTAAAAACATAGAAGGATCATACTGGCTCGGATGAAAATCCAAGCAGAGAAGAGCATCTTGAAATTTCTCAAACTATGCGCGAGGAGCTTGTTTTAGACCATAGAGGGAGCGACGGAGTTTGGCAACCATGCCCTTCCCGGATGAGGACCCCTGAGGCAGACGCATATAAACGTCTTCTTTGAGATCACCATGAAGAAACACATTTTTCACATCCATTTGATATAGAGGCCAGGACTGAGATGCAACAACAGTAAGAATTATGCGTACGGTGGTCAACTTGGCGACGGGAGCAAAAGTTTCATCATAATCAATGCCATATTCCTGCCGATTTCCAAGAGCGACAAGGCGCGCCTTATAGTGATCTAAAGTGCCATATGATTTTTGTCAAATGGATGTTAAATGGGTTAGTGCTTAATGGGTCAGTGGGTCACAACCCATGACAAATAAAGCCCAACTTGTGGCACAAGTCATCTCACGTGTGTACAGCTATGTAACTTTTATCTTTACCTTATTAGGAGATATGATTAGATTATAATTAGATTAGAATGGCTGTAATTTAGTTGATTGCTACAATCACTGTAACATGTATAGCAGCTATATTTCTATATGAAGGAGCATCGTGACCCTTAAAGGGATCATCGAATTCACAAAGTGTTTTCTCCTTTCTTCCTCTTGTTGGCTTTGACATAATATCAGAGCACTGAGCAAACACAACTCTATATAGAGTTTTCTGAGTGATCTCCTCCATCTTCCAAGCATTGGAAGTCGTCTAGTATCTTCTCTACTCAAGAAACCTTCATCTATCGGTCTGATCATGGTGTGATCATACGCGGCCCACCCCAGATCAGCACCACTGTTTCTGGAGATTGCAACCAGCCTGGTCGCCTGTTTCTTCTGGTATTTATGGACATTTTTTGAGGATTTTTGGCATGACAGAGGTAGGCTTTCTACCCCTTCTAGAGAAAATCCAGTTTTTGCAGTATCTTTTCATCACAGCCGTCTAGTTTTTTGGATCTAGATTGTTTTGGGGAGTAATCTGCCTTGTTTGGTGTGAATTTTGCTTCTTTATCACCCTATGATCTCTGATTGATCATACATTCAATTTTTTATCTACTGTTCTTCATTCTATCTTCCAAAACAAGCTCGCCTGGGTCATTTTTTTTGGAAAAATTGCATTTTTTAAAGAGCTGTACTGCTGGAAAGGAAAATTGATACTGGTCTCTAGCCTCTAATCCGTTTCTCAATCAGATCAATCTGTGGGCCCCACGCAGAGATCCTGCCTCTAAATCTCAGTTCGTCTGGACTGTTTTATTGACAAAACATGCACTTTTTTGTGCTATTTGCTGTTGGATGCTTCATCAGCCGCTAGTTACTACTGATTTCTGATCTGAGGAGTACGTTGTGTTGTTTGTTGTTGCACATTTTATGCGTTGTTTGCTGTTGGATAATTTATGATCTGAGGGCTGTTTTTCTTCTTTGATAGATTACTGAAATGGAAAAACATGAAATCAAATTGATCAAATTTAATGGAAAGAATTATACTTCCTGGTCCTATCAATTTCAAGTCTATCTTGAAGGAAAGGAAATGCGGGGACTTGTTTCAGGATGGGATCCGCGTCCTAAGGAAGATGGGAAAAAAATACTCCCTTGGAATACAAAGGATGCCAAGATAAAAACCTGGATTCTTGGTTCTGTTGAACCACAATATATCCTGAACCTCAAACCGTACAAGACATCTAAGGAGATGTGGGAATATCTGAAACAAGTGTATCACCAAGGGAACTCTGCCCGTCAATACCAACTTGAACTGGAAATTGCTCAGTATTCCCAAGGCACCTCTTCCATCCAGGACTATTATACGGGTTTTCTAAATTTATGGGCAGAATATGATGAAATCAAATAACTCAATGTATCTAAGGCAACTCTTTCTGAGATTCAAAAATTACAGGCAACTTCTCATAGAGATCAGTTCCTCATGAAATTGAAATCTGAATATAAGATCATTCATTCCAATCTGATGAGCAGAGTTCCCTCTCCATCCCTGAATGAGTGTCTTAATGAACTCTTTCGAGAGGAACAAAGTCAGCTCACTCAGCATGTTCTGAAGCAACAATCCTCAGGGAACTCTTTTAATGTCGCATATGCTGCCACTGCCAGTTACACCCCAGGTGGCTCTCACGGTCGGGATCATTCATCATACTACTTCTGTTGCTGAAGGACAAACCCCTACAAGAATTCTCAGCAAAATCCAATGCTTTGGCTGTAAGAGTTATGGACACTATGCTTCACAGTGTAAGACCAAGTTTTGTAATTACTGCAAATCAAATGGTCATGTTATTAATGATTGCAAAAGGCGGCCACAAAATCGCACTCCACGAGCATATCATGTCAACATTGCAGATGCTACTACTTCCAGTGATAGTCCTTCAGCACCGGTCATGCCTTCGCCTCCATCTGCCTCCACTACTGCTCCTCAGATCACCCCTGAGCTTATTCAACAAATGATCATAAATGCCTTCTCTGCACTTGGCATTTCAGGTAACTGCAAATCCTCTTCCTCCATATGGCTTATTGATTCTGAAGCTTTCAATCACATGACCTCCTCCACCACTCATCTCTCTAACCTGCAACCATACAATGGAAATTTGCAAGTCCATACTGCTGATGGTCAAAAGCTTCCTATTACCGCTACTGGTGATATCATTCATTCATTACCTCTCACAAATGTCTTTCTATCTCCTCATCTAACTACAAATCTTCTGTCTGTTCGACAATTGGTTGATAATTGTAATTTTTCTTTCTCGCTGTGGTTGTGTTGTGCAGGATCAAGTGTCGGGAACGGTGATTGCGAAAGGGCCTAAGTGTGGATGCCTGTTTCCTCTATCAGAATAAACAGATTTCCGCTTTTTCTTGTTTTTCTCCTCAAGATGTTTGGAGGCTTTGGCATAATAGATTGGGCCATCCTCGTTCAAAATTCTTATCTTTGATGTTGAACACTGGTGGTATTAATTAAAATAAAATATCTTTTAGTCATATTTCTGATGAGTGTTCTGTTTGCAAACTTGGAAAAAGCAAAGTTCTTCCTTTTTCATCCAAATCTACTATGGTTTCCAATTGCTTTGACATTATTCATAGTGACGTATGGGGGATTACTCCTGTAATCTCTCATACACATTTCAAATATTTTGTCACATTTATTGATGATCATAGTAGATTCACATGGGTTTATTTTTTGCACTCTAAATTTGAAGTCTTTTATGCTTTTCAAAAATTTATGGCGTATGTTGAAAATAAGTTTTTTACTCGCATAAAAGTTCTCCGATCTGATTCCGGAGGGGAATATATGTCCCATTAGTTTCAAACTTAATTGCAAAACCACGGGATTTTATCGCAGCAATCGTGCCCTTACACTCCTCAACCGAACGGAGTTGCAAAATGAAAAAACAAACATTTCCTCGATACTGTTCGTTCTCTTCTCTTAGAATCATCAGTTCCCGCGAGATTTTGGCCCGAAGCTTTAGCCACTGCGGTTCACTAAATCAATCGCTTACCATCCCATCGCCTCAACAATCAAACACCATACTTTCGTCTCTTTCATAAAAATACTACTTATACCCACATGCGCGTTTTTGGATGTGTTTGTTTTGTTCATCTTCCTCCTACTGAATGTACCAAATTAACTGCTCAATCCGCCCAATGTGCGTTCCTTGGCTACGCATCTCACCAAAAGGGGGGTATATATGCTATGATCCTGTGGTCAACCACCTTCGCATTTCTCGAAATGTCACATTTTTTTAAAATCAATGTTTTTTCTCTAGCCATTCCTCGGATTTACCTTCTTTTTCTCATCTACCAGATTTTTCTAACACAATTTCTTCTCCACTCATTGTTTATGAACGTCATCGTCATAAGGATGTTCCACTACTGCTTCCCCCTCCGGATCCCTCGCCGGCACCTGATCTTGCCCCCGCTTCATCACCTGATGCTTCATCTCCAACTCAACTTCGACGCTCTACTCGTCTCTCTAAGCCTCCAGAAAAATATGGGTTCACTCACACATCCTTGCTTGATACCCTCTCCTCCATTGCTATTCCTCCTTCTTACTTACAGGCGGTGAAGCATGACTGTTGGCAAAAGGCTATGCACGAAGAATTAGCTGCATTGCAGGAGAATCATACTTGGGATATTGTTCTATGTCCCTCATCTGTAAAACCTATTGGCTGCAAATGGGTTTTTTCAGTCAAACTTAAGGCTGATGGCTCGTTGGATCGTTATAAAGCACGGTTAGTCGCATTGGGCAACCGACAGGAATATGGCATCGACTATGAAGAAACATTTGCTCTAGTTGCAAAAATGACATCAATCCGTATTGTTCTTGCCCTTGCTGCTTCTCATTCATGGCCTTTTTACCAATTTGATGTCAAGAATGCCTTCCTTCATGGTGATCTCAAGGAAGAAATCTATATATGACTTCCCCAAGGCATTACGGGTGTCTCGGCAGGAGACTGTGCATGCTTGCGACACTCTCTATTTGGTCTTAAGCAAGCTCTGCACGCTTGGTTTGAGAAATTTAGGAATTCTCTCCTTCATCTACAGTTCTCTCAAAGTGCCTCTGATCCTTCTATCTTCCTTCATCGCTCCTCAAATGGGATTACTGTCCTCTTGGTGTACGTGGATGATATCATCATATCTGGGACAGATTCTGGCATGATCACCCATTTACAGGCATCCTTAAATGAATCTTTTCATATGAAAGATTTAGGGCCACTCACATACTTTTTAGGCCTTGAGGTTCATCAGTCGGAGAAAGGTCTTATCCTTGATCAACACAAATATGCTATGGATCTCATTGAGACGGCTAGTCTTCAAAACTCAACTCCTGTAGATACACCTGTTGAGGCCAATCTCCAGCTCGCGCACGATACGGGTGATCTTCTTCCTGATGCCACAATGTATCACCGTTTAGTCGGCAGCTTGATCTACTTGACTATCACTCGGCCTGGTATTGCATATGCGGTGAATCTGGTTAGTTAGTTCATGACACAACCACGCCATCTCCACCTCGTTATTGTTCGGCGCATTCTTCGATATGTTCTTCATACACCAGCTCGTGGTCTTTTCTTTCCTGTGGGCAATTCGACTTCTCTCATTGCTTACTCTGATTCTGACTGGGCTGGTTGCCCTGATAGTCGACGGTCTACCACGAGTTAGTGCATGTTCCGAGGAGACTCGTTAATTTCCTGGAAGTGTAAGAAACAAGATAAAGTCTCCAAATCATCCACAGAAGCAGAATATCGTGCTATGTCGGCTGCCACCTCTGAAACTGTCTAGCTTCGGGGTCTCCTTTCTGATCTTGGATTTCCACAATCTAGCCCTACACCTCTTTATGCTGACAATACCAGTGCCATACGGATTACTGAAAATCCCGTCTTCCATGAATGCACAAAGCATATTGAAGTGGCTTGTCATTACATACGTGATGAATTTGTGCGTGAAGCAATTACTCTTCCTCATGTTCCTACCGGACTTCAAATTGCAGACATCTTCACCAAGGGACTTCCTCGGCCACGACACCAATTCTTAGTTGGCAAATTGATGCTCGTGGATTCACCCACATCAATTTGACGGGGGTGTCAAATGGATGTTAAATGGGTTAGTGCTTAATGGGTCAGTGGGTCACAGCCCATGACAAATAAAGCCCAACTTGTGGGACAAATCATCTCACGTGTGTACAGCTATGTAACTTTTATCTTTGCCTTATTAGGAGATATGATTAGATTAGAATGGTTGTAATTTAGTTGATTGCTACAATCACTATAACATGTATGGCAACTATATTTCTATATAAAGGAGCATCATGACCCTCAAAGAGATCATCGAATTCACAAAGTGTTTTCTCCTTTCTTCCTCTTGCTGGCTTTGACAATTTTAACTTGAGAGAAAAAATCCACTTACAGCCAATAGGTTTGACACCCACAGGAGACGGGACAATATCCCAAAACTAAATTTTGCTCTAAAGCATCCAATTCATCTTGCATAGCCTTGGTCCAACATTGGTGCTGCATAGCCTGAGAATAGGATTGGGGGATGGAAGAGGAAAACAAAGTGGCCATTAAGAAAGTATGTGAGAACCCATAGCGGTCTGGTGGTAATGAAATACGACTGAAGCGACGCAATGAAGGATGTCCAAATGGACCAAGTGCCGGAGGTGGACCGGATGTTGGAGGAAGATCAGGAGGGGGATTCCTGGTAGGCACTTCTTTGAATATAATTGATGTAATTAGATTGTATTATAATTGCTTGTTTTCCTTTGGAGAATGAGCATCAATATATAGAGTATTACATGCCTTAATCAAGGCTCTAAGTTAGGAAACCAATCTAATTACATCAATTATATTCTAAGTTAGGAAACCAATCTAATTAAGATAATATGTACAACTGTGGTAATCTTTGACCCAATCAAACCACGTAGGATTACATGCTGGACTGGACTGGATCATGGGCCTTGGGCCTGTTTAACACCATATACTTTGATATATTCGTGGATCCCTTGACTATGGACTCTTTCATTCCTCGGCTTCTCCATTACAACGCAGTGCCTGTGCTGATGTTGATTAGGTTGGATGCTTAGATTCTTGCCGATCTACCACTGGTTCATGTTTGTTCTTGGATACAGGTCCTGTCTCTTGGAAATGCAAAAGGCAAACTACTGTTTTTCAATCCTCTATTGAAGCTGAGTACTGATCTATGTCTTCTGCAAGTAGCAAAGTTATTTGGCTACAATGACTTATCCGTGAACTTGGGGTCTTTCTTGTAGGTCCTACTCCATTCTATGCTGACAGCACAAGCTCCATCCAAATTGCTTCAAATCCTTTTTTTCATGAGCAGACTAAACTGTCACTTCATTCATTGGCATGTCTCTTCTGGAGCCATAGTATCCTCCCTGTATCAGTTACCTGACCCCTTTTACCAAAGCCATGGTAATATCTCACCACAATTTTCTTATTACCAAATTTGTGCTTTGCCAAGCTTCACAACAATTTGAGGGCAAGTGTAGAGAAGGGGTCCACAGCATTAAGTTGGTCCCGCGTGTACAGATATATCTCAGGAGATCATTTTTGTAATCGTGGGAGATTAGAGATAAGTATCAAACTGTAAGTAGATAAGATCATTGGTGATTTAGGAGATTTGATTATAGTTCTAATTGGAACTAATTGGCAAGATTTGTAGCTTTGATTGGGCTCTAAAAGCCTTATATGTACATCAGTCAACCTTTGCAGCAAACATTTTTTTAGCTTCCTGTTATTAACCCAGCTTAGACAATATATTTGATAACTTTCTTCTTGGAACTGCCTTAATGGGAAAATATACCAATTGTTCATCCGTATGCACATACTTTACCTTGATCTCTTTTTTTTTTTCCCCAACTTTTTCTTTATTAAAATGGCAATCAACTCCAATGTGTTTCACTGTATTGTATGTTCATGGAAGATTGGAGTTTTTACAATCTGCCGCACAGATGTGCTCTAAGAATGTAATTCCATAGGACCTTTATATAGGAATTCCAACTCACACAGTAAGATCTGTGGCCATAAAGATTGGAGTTTTTGCAATCTACCGTACAGATGTGCTCTAAGAACGTAATTCCATAGGACCTTTATATAGGAATTCCAACTCACACAGTAAGATCTGTGGCCATAAAAGTTCACATGCTCCAAGTGTCATAGCTTGGTATTCAGCATCAGAATATGATCTTGCTGCTACAGGTTGTTTCTTACTTTTCTGAGACACTAGATTCTGCCCACCATGGTGCATATAACCTAGGGTTGATCTTTTCTATCTATCTTTGCTCCTGTACAATCTGCATCAATACAGGCCTTCATAGTTAAATGACCATTTCTTGAATAGAGAATACCTTGTCTTGATGCCTTCTTGAGACACTTTAAAAATCATGTATATAGCATTTAAATGTCCTGTCCTTTGATCATGCGTAACGTGACAGACAACTCTGACTGCATAAGATACTTCTGGACGAGTTATAGTCAAGTATACCAGTCTCCAACCAGTCTCTGATATGATTAGAGATCATGGAGTAACTCTCCAATTTCTTTACTAATACCACGATTCTGTTCAATGGGAGTATTCTAGGTTTTGCTCCTAACAGTCTTGTTTCTTCTAGTAGATCAAGTGTATCTTTTCACTAGCATATCCCAATTCCTTTCTTTGATCTTGCAATTTCAATTTCAAGAATGTACCTTAATAATAAAGGCCATTACACTCGTGGCCACCAACTCTTGTTTGTCATGTTTTCAAGTCTTAAAACACAATATGTTGGATAAAATATGATAAGTAGTTATGAGTGTGGCGAGAGAACTGAGAGATACTTGATATTGTACAGGTTGTGGAACATACATAGAAGGCCGTGATAAATTTGGAGAAGCATTAATTGAACCTTTGCCCATAACCTGAGTATAGTTTCCATCTACAACACGAACGTTGCCCTTTATTGAAGGCTTGCATGATCTAAACTCTAACTGCATACGTGTCATATGATTTGTGGCTCATGAGTCAATTACCCAAGAAGTGCTAGTGGCAAAGTGAGCTGTCATGGGTGAAACATATTTCCCATATGAAGTCTACGATAATCCTGAATGAATTGCCACATCAGCTGATAATAATGAAACAACCCCTTTTAGTACTTGGAAGCTTTTTCCGAAGGGCTGAAATATCATTGAAGAGATCCATAGATATTTGGGTATTCAAGATTATATTCCCCATTGCTAGGGTCCCAAGTACACTAGAACCTTCGCGCCCCATCTTAGATTCCACGAAAAACCCTAGAATCAAGCATCAACTTTTAATTCAAACAACTTGTATCGAATGGGCTGGAATAACCGTCACAATATTTAACAAGAAAAACAGTCCCTCAAAACCTTCTAATAACCAAAACAGTCCCTTAGACATCTTTTGAAACAAAAGGCAGCACTCAAAACAACCATAAACAATTGTTCCAATTCCAAATAGCAGCAGTCCAAAATGTTAACATACACCCAAATTAAAAAGAAATCACTAAATCATCAAAAATTCAAATCCAAAAGAACAAACTGTAAAATATTCATAAAAACTGACTTGAATCTGTTCTTCAAATCTTTAATTAACTGCTTGAAAGGTTACAGCATAGAAAATGCCCTTGATTGCTTGAAACCAGCAGTTGATTCCTGGTCTGAATTGAAAGAAATCTCTCGCACAATAGTGGTTGCTAGGGTGGGGCGAATTTATGAAAATTACCAAAAAAAAGACACTTTTCATATATTTTAAAAAAAAAAGTGCTTATGTTTCTAGAATTACAGATAAGACCAACTCTTAACAATGCACTCATGGAAATTCTGTATGCTTGTGATGACATTAGTATATAGATATGGAAATGCTTGTGGAAGATGTTAGTTACCAGAATACTTGGATATGGAAACGGGTATCAGTATCATTCCAAGGTATTAGAATTCTATGTTATTCATTCCAAGACACGGGTATTGGTATAATATTCTCTAATTATTTCATATTTTTTCTGTAATGACCCGGAATCCGGGGCCGTTCGAATTCCACATCGTAACCAACAAATAGCATAACCATAATATAAATCAAATCATTCAAAGCATAAATAACCATGCTTTTGCCTAAAATCTGAATCTTAAATTGAATGAATATCCAAATCCATTAAAAAAATAAGAGGATTTTACCCGAAAAATCCTGTAAGACTTGTAAAAAGCCAAAAGCACCATCAATAACTTATAAAGACCACAGTAGTCTCAAAGGTTCTGTTTGGTAATTTTTCTTACTTTTTCTTTTAAGTGGGGATATCCCTGCTCCTTTCCCTTAAACAAACCCCAAAACCATTTCCCCCTTTTTCCCATTCGACTTCTTCTCTCTTCTAGGTTTTCCTAGGATTAGGGCTTGATTCAAGCGCTGCTCAAGATTTTGCAACCTAGTTCCAGCTCATACATAGATCATACACAACCCAGTTCCGTCGCATCTCCATCGCCACGCAGGGATTCTGTTGCAGAAACGAAATAGGATCGGTCAATCCGTCCTCGAGTTTCTGGTTGCACCTCACGTCGCTGGACAGCGGTTCGGGCAGCCGCTTCCATCTCGCCGGAGATCAAGTAAAACAAAGGCAGCAGGGCGCTGCATCCTGGTTCTAATTACAAAACCAGGATTCGTTTCAGAATGTCAGAGGAAGAAGAAGACAGTGCACGCCCAAATTAGTGATGTGAACAGGGATATCCCTGCTTCTGTTAGTGCCGTGAGCGGGGATATCCCCGTCCACCAGAGTACTGTGGGTGCTGTCTCTCAAGGACTGGTTTCAGCTGGGACGGGGATATCCCCGCCCACCAGAGTACAGTCTCTCAAGGTGGTTTCAGTTGGGACGGGGATATCCCTACCCAAATTAGTGTTGTGAACAAGGATATCCCTGCCTCTGTTAGTGCTATGAGCAGGGATATCCCCGCTCACAAGAGTACTGTGGGTGCTTGGTATCAGTTGGGACGGGGATATCCCTGCACACTAGAGTATTGTGGATGGGGACATCCCCGCTCACCTGATACTTGTGGCTGAGATATTACTACTCCAAATAGAGTTTCAACAGACACATTAGGTACTACAGCAATGTTACTTATCAGAAATATCCATTAACCCCAAAAATATGTATGAGAAACATCCATCAACACCACATTTGACATTCTCCTCAACATCCATCAACACCAAAATATATGTTAAGTAGCATTAACAATTATGTCATCTCTGTCGATTGTGTCCCCTCTCTTTACAAAGAGTGCAAAATGGATAAGATGTTCATGCGCCCCAACTAATCAGTTGCACAACACCATCCCTGAAAATAAATGGATAAATGATTATAATCAAGTTGATATAACCTGCTATTTACAATGACAAACAAAAGCAAAGAGTGGAATGAGCAATTTCATTTTTTTGAAATCTCATAAAGACCTTATGATATGATATTTGTTAATTGGCGTGGACAAATGTTTAGAAATTCGTAGGCTGGTAAAAAGCTGTGGGCTGTGATGGTTGGAAGTATGTTAGCCCAAAAGACAATCAGGTTTGCATTATTTGGGCTCTCATCATTCACATTAGGATTTTAAGTTTTGAAATGGAATAAAAATGTCATAAACATATAAACCTATAGATTGGGCTCTTTTTCTCTTTGCCAGAGGAATTGATTTTTGCATGTAATTCTAATCTCAGTACTGCCTTTGTGAATTTTGGTTTTCCACTCAACCTCATTTCAAGCTATGCTCACTGTAAATTTATATTCTTACATGCCTCTCCTTATGATCTTGGCAGGTCTCCCCCTTTTGGTACATTGATGATTGAACTACTAGCCTTTCAACCAGAAGCCCTTACTATAAAATAGTCAAAGGGCCAAATTACTAACAAAGTCTCTAGAAAAACCCTCATTTCCTAAATAAAATGCCACTCGTGAACAAGAAAGTAATAGTTGTAGTAGTAGTAGTAGGTGTGAGGGGGGTAGTACTCAGGGTTGTGACTAGGGAGTGCAAAGTGTGGTCATGGTTGCTCCCTAAGATCAAAGCTTTTGAAAACACCATGCTAGGGTGGCTCTTCCATTTATAATCTTCTTTATAGCAGGTGGCAACTCTGAAAAGGAAAACTTTGGGTTTGCCACCGGTACTAGGTTGATCATATGGAGCTCGTCTAACAGTTCGAAAATATGAAACTAACAGAGGGAGGCGATGAGACGGAGAGGGAGGCGTCCCCAAAGTTAGACCCGATCGATGGGTGCTCTTCCATTTGCAATCCGATCGATGGGAAGTTACAGAGTTCCAGCAAATTAAAGGAAGGAAAAGAGGAGAAGAAGAACTGCAGGCTGCCGGTGCCGACTCATAAGGGATAAGGGTGAGAAAGAAGTCGAACATGATAAAGGGCAAAAGGGTTTTGGTGTCTTTTAAGGTAAAATGAGCAGGGATATCCCTGCTCAGCGAAAGAATTAAAAAAAATTACCAAACAGAGCCTTTGGGACTACTGTGGTCTTTATAAGTTGTTGATGGTGCTTTTGGCTTTTTACAAGTCTTAAAGGATTTTTCGGGTAAAATCCTCAAAAAATAAACTACATAATTCCAAAATAGTCTTTGTAATTTTAAAAGAATCAACTAAAGCATTTATCTAGGTAAAATTGTTTGAGTCCCAAACGCTCAGCCACAGATGTTAAAAAATTTCTTCGTCATTGGGAAACCCCTACCTTTCTATGTTTTTTGTCATACCTATGATTGGGGCGAAAACACAATCAATCATACTGAGTGAATAGATTTCTACATGTACAAAATTTGTGTGCAACATTATAATAAAGAAACATTTAATTCAGATATGGAACAATAAAGAAACATGTTTGCATGAATTCAGTTAAGGTTTCTAATTCTAACCAGGGAACCACCGCCTAACCACCATGTTCGCAAGCTTCCAAAAACAAACATACACCTCAAGGGTGTCACCGAAACACTAGGGGCATGCTATAGTCAGTCGAACAGCTGACCTATAGCCAAAGAAAGTGCAACTGACCTATAAGTCAGAAAAATCACGCAACTCTTGAACCTAAGGGACAAACTATAGTCAGTCGAATGACTGACCTATATCTAAACAAAATGAAACTGACCTAGGAGTCGGAAAAAT
The DNA here is from genome assembly GCA_012931725.1 of Litsea cubeba. Taxonomy (NCBI): domain Eukaryota; kingdom Viridiplantae; phylum Streptophyta; class Magnoliopsida; order Laurales; family Lauraceae; genus Litsea; species Litsea cubeba. Next base: position 51,141,742 of record CM022944.1, read on the forward strand.
TATGCAGATGGCCTAAAAGCCACGTCAAAAGAATCCATCTCTTAGCCTCATGTGCTGGTGCATCTAGAGGTGTCCAAAAGGGTAGGTCAATAATATTTCAAAAAAAAAGTTTTCATTAATATTTCCAGTATAGTTATCAAGATAATTTGAGATTTTGTCCTTACCGATTTTTCCGGGTTTCATCAGCCTTATTCCCTTACCGTTCTGGTACCCTAAATTCCAAATTATCCTAATAGGATGAAGCATCCAGTCATCTTCATTCATCACAACAATTATAAGGTATAACAATATTGAAGCATTCAACATAGTTTAAATCAACATTAAAGACATAGGATTACATAAGTCATTAGTAAAGTATTCTATTTAACATGACTGTGCATCAAGTGAAAGGCAACTTCCCAGACTGCCATATATTTAGCATATTCTGTATTAAAGATTTCCTATGGAAAGTTGTCAAAAGAGGTCTGATATATATACATTCTAAAACTAATAGGGCCTGAATGCAATTTTTGCAAGTCCATAATAGAGTCAATACACCCAACAGAGTTCACGGAATAGAACTGCGATCATGCCCTGCAGTCTAGAGTGGACTGGATAGTGCGCTCCACTGGCCGCAATCCAGATGGGCCTAATCATCAGGGTCGCCCAGGGCCCCACTTTAAGATTTGTGGTTTAGATTTGGTGGCCTCCTGTGCCCCACAACAGGTATTTATATGAAGAAAACCCTTCTACAGGAACTCACGCCTCATGTAATAGAAGAAGCTCTATGTGGGTCCAGCACCACTCTGGTCGCCCCTCAGTCCCCTACTAGATGTGGGGTCCTGATCTTTGATCAGGTGGGGCCCTGCAGTGCCACAAAGGCTATCGGCCAAACAGCCTTCTGCTACTGTTATTCATGTCTCCTGTCTTTGGGGTATTTGGATGGTGGGCCCCATTAGGCCCACTCATATGGGTCCAGGTTCTTATCTGTCAACCATGTGTCCACAACCAGATCCATGGTCCAGATCCATCATCAAGTGGGCCATGGGGTCCAACAAACCTTGTCGACCCAATTTGGTTCTTGCTGTGCAGAAAACTGAGAATTTCAAATTCTGCATTATAATTCTTTGTAATTGGATCATCTTGGCAGTGAATAAGGTCTGGAGATTATCTTAATTCATAAGAGATTTGAAAACATCATATCTTACAGAAAAATTGGATATTATCAGTCATCAAACCATAACTGGATTGTCCAACAGTGTCTCTGAGTACATGAAATCTGGTATGAGCCCACTATATCATTATGTAATGGCTCCAACAGTAATTGGTAAAGCAAAATAGTGCAGATTCATATCTTAATCGATTCACTACATATAAGAAAACAGCACATCATGTGTACGAAGAAATCTACTCACCTGGTGGCCTGAATCCACTAGTCTTCCTTCCTCCCTCTCCAAAACTCTAATTCTTCCTTGGCTTAGCCTGGGATTTGGGTTTGGAAAATCTGATTGTTGTTATGTATGTGAGAAGAATGGGAGGGAGAGGTCTTATAAATAGTTCTCTGAACCTGAAGTCCCTAGGAGTTTGTCGTGCAAGGATTCTTTCAAGAATTGGAGTCCTACTATTAATAGCATAAACCTCCTTCTATGTAGTTGTCAACTTCCCTCAGGAATAAGAAGGTTGAGTCCCATTCAAACAGATATACGTATATATAAAACTAGCAACAAACGCCCGTGCTAAGCCCGGGCCAAAAACAAAAATATATTTAAAATTTAAGAATTATTTTAAAATATTATTAAGATAAAATAAGTCTAAAAGAAAGAAATTTATTATCTTTGAATATTAGAATCTTTTAACATGTAATTAAAATAAATATAAAATGAGAAGTAAACTTACACAACATAACGATTTCTTGAATTTAAAGGCATTGACCATTACACAAGTATGAATGTGTGTTTATATAGGGGTAGCTCTCCTAAGTTAAAGCTTAGGTTAAGGTAAGCTCAAGTTTGTGGTGGGGCCCACCTGACGACCTACATGGGGGTGGTGATGGGGGATTTTAAGGACTCCATGAGTCCCTTCTCTTTGTAAAAAATTAGTCCCAACCGTGGTTTCTACCATCTCCATCTAGCCCCAAAAGTTTAATGGTCAACAATCTATTCGGATTGATACATAGTTGATCTAACGATCCAGTAAATCCAAATCTGACCAAAAGCTAGTGGACATGTACAATTTAGGGAGGTCGTGTATCTGGTCCATTTGGATGGACCAAGGGTGGGCCCCACAAGCATAAGCTTACAGAATTAAATGGAGAGGTATGGTGCCCGGGCTCAAAAAATATAATGAAATATGTGATTCTTTTTTTAGATAGTATCGGAAAATAACAGATTTTATAGAAATAAATAAGTAGTTTATATTTATTATATGTATAACTTTAATTAAAAAATAAAAAATAACTTGGGTGGTCACATGATGTAACATCTAATGGTGGGCCTCATATCCTAATTACTTCAAGGTGTGTCCAATTGGACAGTGGGACCTTGCTGATGTGTCATTTCGAGGATCCTTAGTGGGGTCACATGATGTAACATCTAAAGATATGCCCATATCTAAATATCTAATGGTGTGTCCAATTGAATATTTGGTCAGTAAGCCCTTGTTGATGTGGTGTTCCAAGGAGCATTGGTGGGGTCACATGATGTAATATTTAAAAGTGGGCATCTTATCCTAATTCATTAAGGTGCATCATGATGTGTATAAAGGTGGCCCTGTTTACAACAATTATTAAAGGTAGGTCTCATATCAACCCTTATATTATTTCATGTATATATAGTTAGAAATAAAATATATTTTTAATATGCATTTTAATAATAAATATAATTGATCATTAGAGTCCATTATTTTCTGTTCGTTGAACGTTAGATTCCACGTTGTAATTAACGGTCTAGATCATGAAACTAATGGTCTTGATACAACTCCATATTGGTTGGTCCCTTTTGTTGGGTGTAGCATCATCCGTGCCGTTGGTTTGATGGGCCAAGCTGGATGGTGGTGCCTTTTGAAGGTGTCTATCAATCGAGAGATCAAAGTGGTCCCCACAAATCCATCTGTTGTTTCTACTTTATGTGGATGATTCATCAACACCATTAAAGTGGGCCCCATAGACTTCTATTAAATGGAGTTGATTCTAATATTGTAAGGAAAATGAGATAAGGTTTACTTTAAAATGGGAGTGATCGATATTTTAGGGAGAACAAATCCAATGAGTTTTTGTAGCTAGAAATTGTAGTGTGATCTAGATTTAAGGGATTAGATTTAAGATTATAACTATTTCTAAGATTAAGGGAGGGGATTTGAAGAGATTTGTTTGAATTGAGATTTTGATGGAGGAGACTTGTTTGGGAGGAGTGTAGTGGCCCACATTAAATCCAAAGCTCTGTGTGATTTTATAAGTATTTTTTTGAAAGAAGAGATTTTTTAGGGATGAGGTGGCACCCCTCACAGCCCACCTCTCCCTTTGCTTTAATATATATAAAGGGTCTTAACAGTAAGGGCCCACCTTAAAATAATTATAATCAATCATTAATCATAAATACATGTATATAATAAAATAAATATGAATAAGCAACAAAGGATAAGCCAAGAAGAAAATTAGTTTAAAAATCAAACCCCTTCAAGGATATTACATACTCCCTCCTTAGGAAATTTTGGTCCTCCAAATTTAAATACATATAAGAGGTAAGAAACATACCCTGTATTCCATTGTCTGCTGCTACTGCATCCTGTTGAGTGATGGCGAACACGTGTATTCCCTTGCGGTCTCCCGTGATTCCCACCTTGGTTATACCTCCCTCGATTCTGATCTTGGGGCAGATTCTGCTGATTCATATTCCATTGATTTGGTTGATACCTTTGTTGTGGGTTCGGTTGGTTGGTTCGGTTGGTTGATACCTGGTGGTTGGTTTTGTGATTGAAAGCCCCTTGCTGCTGGCGTTTTTTGTTGAGTTCTCTGTACCCAGTTTTGCTGCTGGCCTTCATTTCCTTGGCCTTTCTTCAGACAGTCTGCCCATTTGTTTCCTCGCTCACTGCATTCAAAACATGTTCCCAATTTCCTTCGACATTCACCAACATCTGTAACAACCCGGGCCCGCTATCCACATGATATTGTCCACTTTGGCTCATGGGATTCTAACCCAATCTTGTCTCACAGTTTTAAAGGCCTTACTTGGAGTTTAAGATCAGTCACACACATATACCCAAGATCAGGACTAGCGTGTTTCTGATGTGGGACTTATGCACTGTAGACGCATACCCAGTCCTTTAGAGTTTTCCCCCACCCTCTCTCTGTAGGCAGATGCTCGCGGGACCCACTGCCCTTCTACAGGGGGCCACAAGCGTGACAGTTTCAGATATCTTTACAAGATGTTTACATCATCCTCATCATCATTATCATGAAGCTTGTCAGATTATCTGGGGTCGGTTTTCTGATTTTTTTTTTTTTTCACTTATTCATCATTGCTGTTTGTTCTTGGGAAATGCCCTTTCAAAGTAAAACTCAATAAAAATGTTTGAGAAGAAAGAAACTGCTAACTGCCCATCCGATGCTCTAATCCCTTCTACTTTACCCTGGCTTGGGACCAGCAAATGGCGGATCATGAATAGTGATTTGTAATATAACAGACAACATCATGATAGACTAATCTCATCAATAGGATTGAATATGAAAAACATCTTCGTACCAAGTGTTACATTGATGGTGATCAATGCACTAACATAGACAATATCACTTAAATAGTACGTTATGACTACAATTCCATATTGCATTCTTTATTCATACTGATCTTGTGTCATCTAGATAGCTATACTTGAAGGCCTCGATAAGGTATTATAACCGCATATACACTTCATAAACACTGATATATGTTGTGGTTTTAACCTAACATCTTGTTAATGAATTTTACTTTGACAGTTTTACAGTATGAAGGCATAGAACAGTGTTCAATTTTGACAGCTTCAATATTAATGTTTTGATAGGTTCAGGGGAAATTTTATCTTAGAATTGATCCCTTGGGTGAGGGTTCTAAGTGGCGTCGAATGGTGGGCCAAGAGATATATAGTCCTTTCTTCTTGCATTTGCTGAACAGGTGAAACACTCTGTAGTTTCCTTCTTTGAGGGTTATGGGTCTGCTAAATCTAGATGACGAGTTCCTATTTAACAGAGTGGAGGTAATTGGATGAGTTCACATATACCAACATTCTCAGCCATGGATCCTTCCTACAGTTTACCTGATAATGTTGCAATGATAACCCTTCAGGTAAGTGGAATGCCTCATACATAGAACTTGTCTGGCACTTGTAATAACTAAAATTGGTGTAAATTAGAATGGTGAACGTTGATTTGGTCTTGTAAATACTGTTGCATATGTCATTTATCAAAATCTTGTGGACCCAAACAAGTAGACAAAATTTGGGAGATGATTTGGTGAAACAGAAGCTAGCATCGTTTTTAGACATCAATAGCTCAAGAAACATAAATTGGGGCGGGACAAAATTTGGGAGATGATTTGGTGAAACAGAAGCTAATCGTTTTTAGACATCAATAGCTCAAGAAACATAGATTGAGGAGTATGATAATATTGTATGCTTCTGAAGATCAATTGAGTTTTTCTTTCTTTTTTAATTTGACTTCTATTAATATTATTTATTTTATCTCTTAAAAACATGCAAGTTTGGATTGCAAGTCGAATGAAAACAAAAGATCTCTATTATTTCTACCAGGAAAAAGTTTTCCTAGGTCTACTTAAAATCTCTTGAACTTTTCTACAGGTTCTTGGAGATGGAAGTGTTCTAATGCGATTGGCACACCTATATGAGGTCTTAAATTTTCACTTTTACTTAACGGACCATTAGAAACAGAAGCTCCTTCTGCCATCATTTGCCAAATTCACTTATGACCTTTTCAGCTTTAGTATATATTGTAGTCTTCGTGAAAAACTCACCACCTTTATATTTTATCCCTGACTATATCTTCTGTTTCTTGTGTTAATATTTTCCAGATGGGAGAGGATAAGGATCTTTCAGTAATGGCTTATGTGGATCTAAGGAAGTTGTTCCCTGACAAGACGGTAAGTTTAACACGATGGTATGAAGTTACATATGAACATGATGTCAGTTCTAGTGCCTCCAAAACTCTAGATGATGACACAGTTGTAAATGCACGTATCTTTAGTCTGATAGGTTGATACGCGTTATATTGACCCTTGTCTTTTAGGGTAATTCTAAAATGCCCCTCTCACATTATAAATTCTACTGCAGACCTGCTTTTAGATGAAAGAAAAGGAGAAAAAAAAAACCCTGAACCGTTGCTCTGGGGGTGGAAAACTGAAATGCTTATTATGCAAGTGTCAAAAAACATTTCTGTCGCTCCTTTTACTCCATGGCTAACTGCCTTGGTTACCCTTTTTGTTGACTATTATGTGGCACCCCAATTCTTCACATATCATTTCATGTCCTTGGACCCATGCCTTAATTTAATTGATCAGGTGAGGATTAAAAGTTTATTCACTGTTTTTAGATTATTTAGAGGAAAATGATGCTTTAGCTATTGAATCACTTGATCTATATTCAAATATATGCGTATTATGATTAGCATCATCAGGCCTTGTGTTAACATGCATGCCCGTGTATGATTAGCAATATATGCATGACACTAAACTATTTTTGGTTCCCTTTCCCCTCCCTCTTTCAAGTGGTAATCATCTTTTTTTTTTTCATTTTATTCTTTCAGATCAGCAAAATAACTGAGATGAACTTATCTGCTAATCAAGAAAGAGTAGAAATGGAAAAGAAGAGACTGATTTGGAAGGTAGAAGGCCCTCCCAAGGAAGAAATGAAGGTGAAAGGAGGGCCCGTTGATCTTTCTAAACTAGTAGTGGAGCTGGGTCCCATGGAAATTCGTACCTTCATTCTAGTTTTCCAAGCTTAAATCCACAAAAAAGTAATCAGAATTCACATTTATACAATAATTAAGGGAGGCAACATTTTTCTTCCCGGTCCAAATACCTTTTAGTCCCACTTTTATAATTGAATTCTTAGAACGTCCTATTCAATGAATGTGATAATAAAATTTGTCATTTGTTCAGTGGGAAAGAACGGAGTGTTGCCGCAGTTTGGTCTCATGCTTTTGTAACTTAAACTACTTCGAAGAATTTAGTATATGGTGATGGATCATTTTTTTTTTTTCGCATTTACGTACAATATTGTCTGTGGCTTCATTTTCCCCAACCTTACTGATGGCTTCTAGTTACATGCATGGGATTCTTACCTCACACTAACACATGAGTAAATGGTTTAGATGCAATGATCTGAAATCACACCTGCAAAAAATTTCCACGAGTAGCACATGTTCAAAAGGAAAAAAAAAAAAGGGAGTGAGGCATCAGAGATTCTGTTTTGATGCATTCTCCACACAAGTTGAATATGATTGTGCAGGTGTTTACATTGCTGATTGAAAATGCAAAGGATAAGAAGAAACAGCTTGGAAAATTTTGAGATGGATTCCATTCTATAGCCTCTTTGATTGATTTCGAGCATTTCGGTTAGGGGGCATGTTTGGTAACAGGTGAGGAATTCACTGCCCCTAGAACAGGGATTCCTCATTGAGGATTTGTAGAGCTGGGGATTTCTCATCAATATCGAAGTGTTTAGCTTAAAAAAATTGGTGTGGGTGCATAAAATCCACCTTAGTGAGGATTTTCAAATCCTTTGGGAGGGGGTCATACCTGAAAATTCTCACAAGAGGATTTCCTTCAAGAATTTACAATTACCAAATGTAGGTTTTCCATGACTTTGTGAAAAAAACTGGTGAGAAATCTCTTGCCAAACGCAGCCATGGGAATTTGGGTTATTGAGAATACCAAAATCCGGTTAGTTTGTGAAATTCATATTTGATAAATAAAATTTGCAACGTCCATGAAGCGGGTAAATCTTAGATGAATATTTTTGTTTTCTTTGAAATTCTCTGAAATCTATAAGAATCTTCACAAGCAATTAACATTTGGATATTGTCGAAAGAGAATTCTGCAGCTCAAATCTTGGGTCTTGGAATTCTAATAATTTCCACGAAGTCGAAGAAATGGCAACATTTGATAGTACTCTCTTTTTTTTCTTTCTCCATTGCCCATTTCTTGCCCATCGATTCTGCCAACTTTCAGACCTTATTGTGAATGCTAACCCTTCAATCCAATGCTAGCCCTATAAATTTTCATTGACTGAGATGTCACTACGATAGGAATGGTCGTTCGGATCACACATAAACAGGTGCAATGAGTGAATTTCATGCTCCAATCATGGTTAATACCAAATGAGTGAACGGTTGAGATCTGACTTGGGCTCATGTCAGTAAGAGCTGAGATGGCAACAGAATGGATGTGTGCCAGGGACAGGTCCTCTTTAGCCTGTACCAGATTTTTTTTTTTCTGTCTCCGTCTTGATCCTAAAAAAGAACCCCCACAATTTTTCTCCTCGCTTGACCACTTTTTTTTTCAAGACTGACGTGCCAAGATCTTTGATGAAAAGTAGCGGAAACTCCCATTGCGCTTTTATCTTTCATGAAAAAGAAGATTCACTCAAGCAAGGAGAATAGTAGTGGTGATTCGCTTATCATTTGATCGGGAAAATCCAGCACCAATGCCTTCAATCCAATGGGAGAAACTCGAATTAAGGAAAAGGAAATATAAAAGTGCACACGATAATTTATCTTTCATATAAAATGAAGAATAATCCTCCCGGCAACACTTTTCATGGATACAAATAGGGGTTTTTACCAAAAGCATCCTCAAATATTACTATACCTTCAAAAGCATCTTATACAGCATACTCTGATTTCTTTCGGACCAAATTGCCCCTCCAACTCCTTTCTCGCGACTTCGAGACTTGGTTTGACACACTATAGTATTTTGAGGCTAGTTCAACCCCATTCCTACAACATCGAGACTTGATTTCGCGACATCAATACTTTATTTGGCATGGCATATTAAAGTATTTCGAAGTAAGTTCAACCATTTTTTCACGACATCGAAACTTGATTTGGAACATTACAGTATTTCTAAGCTAGTTTTTTTCTTTTTTTTTTCAATTCTCGAACTACCTAGTTGATTTTTCCCTTTTCTCTTTAGCCTTTAGATCTCTCGATCTATGAATTACTAACTTTTGAAGAGCAGCTCTAAGGGCTAATGAGAAAAGGGGAAAAAAATTCAACCAGCGAGTTCGAGAATTGAAAAAAAGAGTAGCCTAGAAATACTTCAATGCACCAAATCAAGTCTTGATGTCGCGAAATTAAGTCTCGATGTCACGAGAAAGGGGTTGAACTAGCCTCAAAATACTTCAATGTGCCAAGTCAAGTCTAAATGTCGTGAAATCAAGTCTCAATGTCGAGAGAAAAGGGTTGAACTAACCTCGAAATACTTCAATATGTCCTGCCAAATCAAGTCTTGATATTGCGAAGTCAAGTCTCAATGTTTCGAAATCAAGTTTCAATGTTGCGAGAAAGGAGTTGAACTAGCCTTGAAATACTTTAATGTGTAAAATCAAGTCTCGATGTCGCGAAATCAAGTCTCGATATCGCGAGAAAGGGGTTGGAGGGGTAATTTGGTCTGTGAAAACTAAGCACATGTTTGGCACCTCTATTTCTAGCCTCTACTTGTCTAAATGTCTAAAGCGGACAGAGGTTATGAAAATAAGAGCATTTGGCACAACATTCTGGCCTTTGTCCGTTTTAGACATTTAAGGGCAAATCCTCTAAAATCAAAATGCTCAAAAAGTGGGCAGCTGAAAAATAGAGCTTTGGCTCTTCTTTGTATGACTTTTTTTTATGGCTCTACTTTTTACTCAGTCTGTCAGAAAAAGAGTAGAGATACCAAATATGGGTATGACGTATAAGATGCTTTTGGGCATTACATGTATTTAAGGATGCTTTTAGAGGCATAGTGATATTTGAGGATACTTTTGATAAAAACTTCATATAAATGTTGTTGTATAAAAATAAGAAAAGAAGATCCTAAAAGCTCGCGTTCATCTCAACCACTAATCATCATCCCAACGATAATAGAATCCCATTTAAGAGATCCCGATTACATTCAAACATGGCAAGAAATTAAGAAAAAAGGATCGGAGTATGGAGTCTTGTGCAGATCTACGAAGAAACTTGATCGCTAGAAATTCCTAGGGGCTGTGGACTCCACCAATGATTTAAAAATCGGGTTTGGTAGTCAACTCGCTCGACTGAGCCGAGTTGCATGGGACTCAACCGAGTCAAGTTGTGTCCCATTTAACAACTAACAAAAGTCTTTAAAAAAAAAAAAAAACATCAGATGGCGAATTTGTTAGATCCTTTTGTTTTGATTAAACTTTTTACCATTTGATTCTGTTGTGATTCAATTGAATCATTTCTGTCAGAAGATTTCTTACCCGAGCAAACAAAAAATTGGGCCAAGTGACATGCAAGTTCGTTGGCTTTTCAAAATGGAGAAATGAGGCCTCTTGTCTTGAAAGAAGAAGAAATAAAACCCTACATATGCTTGAGGAGTATATCTCTGTCATAGAGGAGACACCTCTTATTAATGACCAATTTCTATATGGGGTCATTGGATTACATAAAAAGAAAACATTCGCCTTTAGACTGCTTCTTATCAATGAATTACATGAAAGAAAATCTATATCAATGTCTCTGTGGACCATAAGATCTAATGTCCGAGAAGTGGGCATAAATTTTCCTATGGTGTAATGGATGTTGTCATGACTCTGGACAGGATTAGTTATAGCTAATCCAAGCTCACGGCTAAAAGATTATCCCACAAGGTTCTGCATGTGAGGATGATGCCAAATTCCCTCAAATACATAACACACAAACATTTCCATAATAATAAAGACAAGTGTAAGTGCCTAAAAATTAAGGACTTTGAACCGGGGATTAGAATCCTTGTTTTAAATGGTTTGGGTGAGGATTGTCGTGGCTCCAACTGGACCTGAAGAGGAAGAGAGGAAAACACGTCAGAGGACCCTGGCTGTGGGCAGCACAGGGCTCTCCGATGCTTAAGTCAGTTCAGGGACTGAGTAAGGGAGATGGAGAGAAAATTGCAGAGTAAGAGTGTGCGTTATGGGTTGCGTACCTTAGAATGGAGATAGAGATGATATTTATAGGAGATGGGGGTGACTTGCGTGGACGAGCCTCTTGATGGGCTTTGCCACTTGAGTGGCCCTGTCCACTCAGCCCACACTTTATTAAATGCTAGCCTCACCTACCCATTCCTCATTAAATGCCAATCTTATCGGGCCAGGCGGTGGTTGACTTTTGGGCCAAGTCCCATCGGGCCTGGCCTGGAGCCATGCTTTGGGGGCGCACGTGTACCGTATAACGCCGTTTTGTCAGGAATGATGGATCACAGGGCACGCCTTAACACGTGCCTTCGTCCTGTAAACAATCCCATCAGCGTCTGTCAAATCCGCCGTGCCGAGGTCGGCTACAACGATAGGTGCCACCTGACTTCGGGGGTGCTCACCTCGGCGAGTGCCGCGACCCTTCAGCCGCGGTCTGCCTTGGCCGAGGTGGGTATAGTTAAGCTGCCTTGAGACCAGGGCTAGCACTGATCTCGGCTTAGTGGAAACATCCCCACACAATTGCCCCCCAGCTTTTGAACTCTTGGAGTATCCCAACTCTTTGAGGTCGGAAGCTGAATAGGTCTTGCCGAGATACAGTGTGCCGCGATGCTTCACTAACCCTGCGTCCGGATCCTGAGGGAGCCCAATCGATTCATGGTTTTGAAATCCCATTACCGTTTCGGTTGCTGGCGCCTTTATTTCTATCCGCCGTCGCTTCGGTGCCCGAGGCATTAAATGGCGTACGGGAATCAGGCTGGCGCTTCCACGTGTTTCTTGCTATCTGGCTGGCCCGTCTTTTCATCACGGCGCGCGCAGTGAAAGGACGCGCCCTTTTCGAAATTCGAAGAGGCGCCATGATTAGGCGCCTAATTTTTGGCTATAAATAGGGGCTCGCCCCTTCCTTTCCTTCTTTTACCTTCATTATGTCTTTCTTCCTTTGCTTTCCTTCTTCTTTCAGTCTCGGAGCTCTTTCTCCTCTTCCCTGCCTTCGCCTCCGTTGAACGAAAGAGGCCGCTGCAGAGATTCTCCGGACTTTTGTCTGAAAGAGGTGCTGTCAGGGTTCCATTACGCTTTCTGATCCTCTCGTAAGTTTCCTTTCTCTTATCTCCGTTCCATTCCGCTTTCTAGGGTTCTGCTCTGTCTTTCTTTTTCTTCTGTCTAGGGTTTTCTTTTGCCTCTTAGCAAACTCCCCCCTTATTTTAGCATTCTCATTCGAGAGATGGGCATCTTTAGTCATTGGGTAGAGTCTGAGAGGGGACTCGCCGATCTCAGGGCTAAGTACAACATCCCGGATGGGGTCCAGGTCATGGCGGCCCCTCTAGCTGCCTGCATCCTAGGCGATTTTTACAACGGCTGGATGCCGTTTCCTTTAGTGGCCATAATCGAGGGCGGGGTTAGGTTCCCCCTCCGCCCTCTGCTTAGGGAGTGCCTCAGGGCATGGAACCTTTGTCCTTGCCAACTGATGCCCAATAGTTTCAAGATTGTAATGGGCACGGATGCTCTTAATACAATCTTGGGCATCGGTCTCGGCGTCCATGATATCGAGGACGCCTACGATATCTGTAAGTCCGGGAAGGACATGTATTACCTCCGCATCAAGCCGAGTCAGAGGCCGTTTGTGCAAGCCCTGGAAGACTCCAATAAATATGCTAGAGACGACCGTCTGATGGTCACGTGCGGCTGGGAGTTCAGCGATGACGAGGCCATCGCGGAAAGAAATTTCAAGATCCCTCGTCACTTCGGCACCCCTCCAAGTAATTACAGCCTTAGCACACCTTTTCACTTTTCGCGTTTTCTTCATTTTTCCGGGCTCATGTTTTTCGTTTGCTCTTGCAGGTGTCCGTCAGAGGAGAGCGGCTGCTTCCCGGGACGGCCGGAAATTGAACAAGGCTTGGATTCGCGCCTTGGAGAGTTACCACGGCCACGGGGACAGGTCGGCGTGGAAATTGCTGGGGTACGAGCCTCGGTACCGCGGTTACCGGAGCAAGAAGCACATTGCTCACCGCACGCTAGCCGCGGCGGAAGTAGAGGAGGGAGGTAGCGAAGAGGAAGGGCGTAACGCGGCCAACTCCGAGGACCGCACTGCATCCAATTCCGAGGCATCGACCTCGGGATCCGAAGAGGACGACGCCGAGACGATCGGAAGGGTCATCCTGTCGTCAGAGAGCGACCCTGAGGACGTGATGGACAGGACCCGCCCGAAGCCGGTCTTCAAAAATCTCAGGGCCCTGCCCGTTGGGGGCAGAGGTCGGGGCGCCGCGTCCTCCTCTCGCGCGCCTCCTTCTTCGGGCGCACCTTCATCTTCCTCTGTGCCTCCTCCAGTGCGGACGCCGATGCCCCAGTCCGCGGCCGGGCCCAGCACATTCGCGGTTGCCCCCTCCCCGGTGTCGCAGGGGGAAGACTTGGCCAGAAAAAGGGCAAGGGTCGAAGGCTCCGCGGGGGAGTCTTCGGGCGGCGGGATGTCAACGCGGGCTTCGCCTGCCCTCTGGAGGCCGAGCTTCATGCTCCAGCCAGGGAGGCCGATGACGGTTGAGGACCGCCTCTCTGGGGGGCCTCTGGTGATCGCCAGCCTCAGCAGTGCATGTGCCTTGCCGCGGGACATGGAGAAGCACGACGAGCTGGACGACATTTCCCTGCTAGCGTCGCAGATGAGGGCGAGCCTGAGCGTAAGTTCTCAAACTTTTCTAATCCTTTTCCTTTCAACTGTCAGCTATAGCTTCCCCTGACTCGGTGGCGTGATTCTTTGCAGATTGTGCAGATGGCTCAGATCTCGGTGTCTCGGGTCCAAAAGTGCCACGATGAGCTCAAGAGGATCCGGGCGAACTGTGAGCAGCACAGGAAGGCCTTGGAAGAGGGCAAGGCGAGGGAGAAGGAATATGAAGAGACGCACCAAGCCCTCTTTTCCGAGCTCGACAAGGCGAAGTCGGCCTTTGAGCTGGTCAAGAGGAGAGAGGCTGAGCTGGAGAGGAGGATCGCTGGCCTAGAGAGGCAGAAAGCTGAGCTCGAGCTCGGGAATCAGGCCGAGGTCAGCGCGGCCTTCCAGGACGGCGTCGACATGGCTGGCGAGGAATACGCGGCACAAGTCGATGATATAAGGGCCTCGTCCTGGGAGATGGGGTGGAGAGCGGCACTCGAAAAGGCGGGGATTCCCAGGGATCATCCTGCATATATGAGCCCGGATGAGTTCCCGCGCTCCGATGCTGACCCGACTCCCGTGGCAGACCCTGAGAGGGAACCCGCGGCCGCGCCGGGACCGGAGATCCCCCTGTCGACGACTGGGGCTCCCGCCGTTGCTACGACACCAGCCGTCGCCTCCACTTCTGAAATTCCTTCTAACGCCGCCACTCCTCCTGCGGATCGCGCCGCTCCAGCGCCTGCCGCATGAGGCTCCTTGGCTGTTCCTTTTTCTATCTTTTTTAATGTAATTTTTATCATGGCGCATCGTGCCCTTTATGTATGAAGCTACCAAATTCAATGAAAAATCCTTCTTTGCGTCCATTCCGTGTTCCTCTTTGTTTGGAATGTGTTTAAGTGCTTCGCATCGGCTATATGATTGAATTCTCATACCTTGGAGATCCGCGATCGATTAACCGCGCTTAGTAGATGTGGCTTTATAGAATGCGATGTAGGGTCCCCGAGGCAGTTACCGAGCTGCCTTAGTCCGGGATCAAATTGTTTAAGACAATTGCCCAGCGATAAGGCGATCTTTCCGGCTCGTCGCCTGGGGCCGTGCTGGCCACTTGGCGCGAGGGCCGGGATGCGCACGAATGGAGAAGTTCCCCTGGCTCGTAACCAGGGGTCGTGCTGGCTATCTGGAGCGAGGGCCGAGACGCGCACGAATGGAGAAGTCCCCCTGGCTCGTCACCAGGGGCCGTGCTGGCTATCTGGCGTGAGGGCCGAGACGCGCACGAATGGAGAAGTCCCCATGGCTCGTCACCAGGGGCCGTGCTGGCTATCTGGCGTGAGGGCCGAGACGCGCACGAATGGAGAAGTCCCCCTGGCTCGTCACCAGGGGCCGTGCTGGCTATCTGGCGGGAGGGCCGAGACGCGCACGAATGGAGAAGTCCCCCTGGCTCGTCATCAGGGGCCGTGCTGGCTATCTGGCGCGAGGGCCGAGACGCGCACGAAATGGAGAAATCCCTGCCGAACCAGGGAATTGCGTTGTTGCCGCGGTTCTTGTCTTAGAACAATCTTGATTTAGAACACAGAGAAAAACTTTTTTGAGAGGAAATTACCTTCATTGATTTGCATAAACTGAATACATTTAAAAGTAAAATTTCTTGAGGTGCGATGCGTTCCATAGCCGCGGCAGTAGTTTCCCATTCATATCCTCAAGCTCATATGCGGACCGTCCTGCAATCGAGACTACCTTGAACGGACCGCGCCAGTTTGGGGCCAACTTGCCTTGATTCGGGTCCTTGTCTGCAGGTAGTGCCTTCTTCAGGACCAGCTCTCCGATGGAGAACTTCCTTTCCCGAACTCTCTGATTGTAATCTTTTGTGAGCTGCTGCTGATAGGCCGCTAAACGGATGGAAGCTGCTTCTCTGCGTTCTTCGGCCAGGTCCAAACCCAAGGTTAGGTTTTTTTCGTTCTGGCTCTGGTCGAAGAGTTCGGATCTGAGCGTCGGAAGACTGATCTCAAGTGGGATCACGGCTTCCATTCCGTATGCCAAGGAGAATGGAGTTTCTGAGGTGGAGCGTCTCGGGGTGGTTCTGTATGCCCACAACACACTGGGTAGTTCTTCCACCCATCTTCCTTTGGCCCCATCGAGTCTCTTTTTGAGCCCATCCAGGACCACTTTGTTGGAGACTTCGGCTTGGCCATTGCTCTGGGGATAGGCCGGAGTCGAGTAGTGGTTCCTGATGCCGAGCTCCTTGCAAAAGTTTTTGAAGAGGCTGGAGTCGAATTGGATCCCGTTGTCCGAGACCAAGACTCGAGGGATGCCGAACCTTGTGACGATGTTCTTCCATACGAAGTTCTTGGAGTCCCGTTCGGTGATGGAAGATAACGCTTCCGCCTCTATCCACTTGGTGAAATAGTCGGTGGCCACTATCAGCCACCTTTTATTCCCCGGAGCTCGATGGAGAGGTCCCACAATGTCCAGCCCCCACTGAGCAAAGGGCCATGGGCTGGAGAGCGGGCTCAGATCCTGCGCAGGTTGATGGAGGTTGTGCGAGAATTTCTGGCACTTCTCGCATTTCATAGCGTACATCTGTGCGTCCTTTTGCATGTATGGCCACCAGTATCCTTGGCTTATAGCCCGGTATGCTAGTGACCTTCCTCCAATGTGACTTCCGCAGATGCCTTCATGTATCTCGTAGAGGAAGTCTTCAACTCGGCTTAGGTGGACGCACTGGAGATAAGGGCCCGTGAAGGATTTCCTGTACAGCTTTCCTTCTGGAGAGAGCCAGAACCGGGCTGCCCTGAGCCTGATTTTGTGAGCTTGAGCTCTGTCCTCGGGGAGTTGGTCGTCCTTGAGGTACGTGATGATGGGATCCATCCAACTGGGCCCGAGGTCGACGCACAAGATTTGCCGTGGCCTGCTGAGCTCTATACTTGGCGATGTCAGCGAGCCTACTTCTACAGTCCTTTTTTTTCCAGCTTCGACGGCGGAAGCTAGGTTGGCGAGCGCGTCGGCGTGTGAGTTAGAGTCTCTGCCAATTTGTCTGACTTCTGCTTCCGGGAATTGGGAGAGGAGTTTCTTGGCGAGGGCCAAATAGGCCGCCATTCTGTCGTCGCGAGCTTGGTAATCTCCAGTGAGCTGGCTCGTCACCAACTGCGAGTCACTAAAGACCACCAGCTGTTGAGCTCCGAGAACCTTGGCACTATTCAGCCCTGCCAGCAATGCTTCATATTCTGCCTCGTTGTTTGATGCTCGGAAGTCAAGGGTCAGGGCTTGCTCGATGACTAGCCCTTCTGGAGACTGGAGGACTACGTCGACGCCGGCCCTTCTAGAGGTGGAAGACCCGTCAACGAAGACCTTCCAAGCCGAATCTCGGGACATATCCCGAGATTGCTCGTAATCAGTCTCCGAGACTAAGTCATTCTGCCCCTTGCCCCCCAGTTCGGGGTCGAGTGGGCTCGTTGCCGAACTCGGTGAAGTGAACTCGACGATGAAATCTGCCAAGACCTGCGCTTTGATTGCTGTTCGGGGCTGGTACTGGATGTCGTACTGCCCCAGCTCTACGGCCCATCTTGAAACACGTCCGGAGAAGTCGGCCTTTCGGAAGACAGACTTGAGTTGGTGCTCCGTAACCACCACTATCGTGTGGGCCTGGAAATAGTGTGAGAGCTTCCGAGAGGCACTGACGAGGGCCAGCGCGAGCTTCTCCATCTGCAGGTATCTGGTTTCCGCGTCGAGGAGGGTTTTTGCTTGTGTAATAAATGGGCTTCTGCTGCCCTTCATCTTCTCTGACCAGCACTGAGCTCACAGCATGATCGGAGACTGCCAAGTACAAATACAATGCTTCGCCTTTCTTCGGGGTTGACAGCAGCGGAGGCGAGGCCAGGTAAGCTTTGAGTTCTTGGAGGGCCGAGTCACATTCCGGGGTCCACTCGAACCTCAGGTTCTTCTTTAGCAGCTGAAAGAAAGGGCGGCACTTGTCAGAAGATCTGCTGATGAAGCGGTTGAGGGCGGCGGCCATGCCGGTGAGCCGCTAGACCTGCTTCGTTGTTGCCGGGCTCTGAATTTCCAGGATCGCGGAGATTTGGTCTGGGTTTGCTTCGATACCCCGTCGCGTGACGAGGCTCCCTAAGAATTTGCCGGAGCCGACCCCGAAGGCACATTTGGAGGCGTTCAGCTTTAGCTTGAACTTCCGGAGAACGTCGAATACCTGGCCGAGATCCGTCAGATGGTCGCAAGATTGGGTGGATTTGACGACCATGTCGTCGATGTACACCTCGACTGTTTTGCCGAGCTGTTCCCGGAACATCTTGGTGACCAACCTCTGGTAGGTTGCCCCTGCATTTTTGAGTCCGAACGGCATCACTTTATAGCATAGGTTCCCCTAGGAGTGATGAATGCCGTTTTTTCTTCATCCGGTCCGTACATGGGTATCTGGTGATAACCGCTGTAGGCGTCGAGGAAACTCATCCTTTCGTGACCGGCGGTGGCGTCAATCATCTGGTCGATCTTCGGGAGTGGGAAGCAGTCCTTGGGACATGCTTTGTTGAGGTCAGTGAAGTCGACGCAAACTCTCCACTTTCCGGTCTTCTTTTTCACTACCACGGTGTTCGCCAGCCATTTCGGGTACTGGACCTCTCTAATGGCGTTCACCTCTAGCAGTTTCTCCACCTCTTCGACCACGGCTGCAGACTGGCCGATTCCAGATCTTCTTGCCTTCTGGACCACTGGCTTGACTTGAGGGTCTACATTCAGTCTGTGGCTCATAACCTCGGGGTTCACGCCTGGCATCTCCTGTGGGGTCTAGGCGAAGACGTCTCTGCTTTGCAGCAGGAAACTAAGCAGCTCGGATCTTTCCTGCTCGGCGAGCTGGCTCCCAAGCAGGAAATGCCTCTCGGGATCACTGGGGTCGATCCTGACCTCGGTGAGATCTTCGATACTCTTTTCTCCTGGATCGCGGCCGACCCTGTCCAGCTCTGCCTCTAGTTCTGCCATGTACACTTGCTTTGGCTCTTCCTCGCCGGACACGATGGCCATCATACAACGCTTGGCCATTTGCTGGTCTCCGTCGATTGTGACCACCTCGGTTCTGCCGTCCCTTTCCAAAGGGAATTTAAGCTTCTGATGGTAGGAGGAGGGGACAGCCTCTATCTGGTGCAGCCAGCTCCTCCCTACGATGGCATTGTAGGGGGATGGCGTGTCTACCACGAGGAAGTTAGCCACCACTGATGTGCCTCCAACTTGGACTTTGAGGGAGACTCTCCCCTTGGGATACACGGGCTTCGCGCTGAACCCTATCAGGGGGGTCCGCGCCTCCTGGAGATCTTCTTCGGTGAGCCCCATCTTGGTAAAGCAGTCGTAGTAGAGGATCTCGAAATCTGAGCCCTGATTGCTGCTTGAGCGGGGTCGGCCCTGTTGCCCTTCGGGAAGCGCTCCTGCGGGGGAGCGTTCAGCCGCGGCGGACTCCCCATCTCCAACGGGGATGAAGCAGATTCGGTGTGGTAACTGTCCACCTCTGCGGCCTCCCCTCTCGCGTTGCGCTCTTCTGGATGGGACACGTAGGGTAATGGTCCAGGGAGAACCATCGGCCCAGAAGGGTGAGACTTCGGGTGTTCTCCGCCTCTTTTGTTTCTCGGAGCCATGGTGATTGGAAAAGGTTTTGGGGTATGGGTTAGTACCTTCCCACAGACGGCGCCAATTGTAAGTGCCTAAAAATTAAGGACTTTGAACCGGGGATTAGAATCCTTGTTTTGAATGGTTTGGGTGAGGATTGTCGTGGCTCCAACTGGACCTGAAGAGGAAGAGAGGAAAACACGTCAGAGGACCCTGGCTATGGGTAGCGCAGGGCTCTCCGATGCTTAAGTCAGTTCAGGGACTGAGTAAGGGAGATGGAGATAAAATTGCAGAGTAAGAGTGTGCGTTATGGGTTGCGTACCTTAGAATGGAGATAGAGATGATATTTATAGGAGATGGGGGTGACTTGCGTGGACGAGCCTCTTGATGGGCTTTGCCACTTGAGTGGCCCTGTCCACTCAGCCCACACTTCATTAAATGCTAGCCTCACCTACCCATTCCTCATTAAATGCCAATCTTATCGGGCCAGGCGGTGGTTGACTTTTGGGCCAAGTCCCATCGGGCCTGGCCTGGAGCCATGCTTTGGGGGCGCACGTGTACCGTATAACGCCGTTTTGTCAGGAATGATGGATCACAGGGCACGCCTTAACACGTGCCTTCGTCCTGTAAACAGTCCCATCAGCGTCTGTCAAATCCGCCGTGCCGAGGTCGGCTACAACGATAGGTGCCACCTGACTTCGGGGGTGCTCACCTCGGCAAGTGCCGCGACCCTTCAGCCGCGGTCTGCCTTGGCCGAGGTGGGTATAGTTAAGCAGCCTTTAGACCGGGGCTAGCACTGATCTCTGCTTAGTGGAAACATCCCCACACAACAAGATATTAGAGTGTACAAAATTTCAAAATGCAGTATTTATTGAAAGTTGACAATTACAAAAGTATATTAATTATATTCCGGAAAAAGGCCTTTAAAACACGGCCATTAACAAAATTTACAAAAGGTATTCCAAAAACCCAAAATGTGATACACCCAACTCATGTGCCAATCCGATGCTTTAGACAACATTGACTGTGCTCTATTCTGCTAGACCCTGCGGCTCCTCCTTAGTTGCTTCCTCCTCTGGCGTAGGGGTAGAGGATTTGTTACCTACAGCACCAAGGGTAGCGCTATTGGGTTTATAAAACCTTCCAAATATCCAAAATAAATTGCATTTTATGTTAATTGCTTCAGTATGAAATATAAGACAGATAATTATCATACTTCAAATAAAGGCTAAACTAGGCAGATCATACTTGAATAGTAATATTATTTGCAGAATCAAAGCATTACAAAGCTAACATCTGATGATTCTAGCAAATTGGCAATCCCACATAGCTAAATTCTCTCAGTAATCATGAGTGTGGCCGCATTTATCATGGTCGTTAGCGAGCAAGAACTAGTACCTCAAGAGCCCATTGCAAGAATACAAATTTATGGTCATCGAGCATAGTTATCTTTCCCATGGGTGCGACCACATTTCCTAGGTGAGGTATGGTA
The DNA here is from genome assembly GCA_012931725.1 of Litsea cubeba. Classification (NCBI taxonomy): domain Eukaryota; kingdom Viridiplantae; phylum Streptophyta; class Magnoliopsida; order Laurales; family Lauraceae; genus Litsea; species Litsea cubeba. The sequence goes on from CM022944.1 coordinate 51,162,606, forward strand.
TCGAAGTAATAATATTGATTGTTCATCAAAACTATTGCAATGAGTTGTGATGATGCCAAAAACAGGGATTCGGACACCACCGGTCAAGATGATTAATGCCAAGCAATAAATGAAGAGAGATGAGGGATTTATAGTGGTTCGGTCAAGTGTGACCTACGTCCACTTCAAAAGGGTGATCTTTGATTAATGTCGAGGGTTACAAATATGTGAAGGTAGAGAAAAACCGTCCCCTCTCAAGTGATGAGAGGGCTCTATTTATAACTCTTTCCCACCAGGTGGGGAGGTAATCGGTTCAACGTCTCTTTGGAGCGTCAGACGTGTCCCTGAGGATCGAGCCAGGTGGAAGGCAGGTGAGATCCTCTCCGCGAGACTTGGTAAATGCAGGTTAGGGGAGACTTCGTCGCGATGGCTTGGAACCTGAGGTGACGAGGCTTCATTTGACGAAACCCGGATCTCAACGGGGCTATTCTGGCCTGACCCATGATCCTAGACGGACCGGGTCACTTGGACCTGACTCATTACCGCGATCCGGATTGGGTTTGACTCATCATTTGCCCCCTAATGCCCCGTTCTCAAATAATTTGAAAGGGGGCATTGATAAATTCCAATCTCCTCTCTTTCGACAAATTTTCTTCTTCCCGATCTTAACCTTGCTTGTTTCTGTAGATTTGTATTTCGGAGAGTCCTTCCGGCTTGGGTTACTCATCTTTGAAAACTCTGGCTATAAAATAAGCCCTAGAGTATGATTTCTTCAAAAGCTTGGCTCTGCAGAAAAACCATTGAGAAAGAAGAAGATGGTGGCAAGCATAAGGGTAGACACTGGCGTTGGCGCTTCCGGCGATCCCTCCATAGGTGAGGAAGATGTGGTCGTTTCTGCGATGCTCGGCAATGGGCGAAGAGAGAAGGAGGAGATGGGCGAGGGGACTGCCATAGACGAGGAAGAGATGATGTGCGCCATGGGCGAGGGCTCCATGGGCGAAGATGCCATGGGAGAGGGCTCCATGGGCGAGGAGGCTGCCATGGTGGGCGAGGGCGCCATGGGCGCGGGCGAGGGCGCCATGGGCGCAGGCGAGGTGGCTGCCCTGGTGGGCGAGGGCGCCATGGGCGCGGGCGAGGGCGCCATGGCGCAGGCGAGGTGGCTGCCCTGGTGGGCGAGGGCGCCATGGGCGCGGGCGCCATGGGCGAGGGCTCCCCTGTCGCGGTGCTGGCTGTGGGCGAGGGCGGCGAGCCCCTGGTAGGCGCGGGCGAGGGCTCCCCTGTCGCGGTGCTGGCTGTGGGCGAGGGCGGCGAGCCCCTGGCAGGCGCGGGCGAGGGCTCCCCTGTCGCGGTGCTGGTTGTGGGCGAGGGCGCCCCTGCGCTGGGCGTCGGGGTGCCTGCAGCGGGCGAGGGCGCTGCCGCGGTGGGCGCCCGCCTGGCCGCACGTGCCCCTGCGATGGGCGACGTCGCGGTGCACCCCTGGGCGAGCGACGCGAGGGAGGTGATGGTGGCGAGGCCGTGGGGGCCCCCTGGGCGAGCAGGCAGGACAAAGGAGGCTCGGCGATCCCCCCTTGGGCGAGCAGGCAGGGCAAGGGAGGCTCGGCGATGCCCCCTTGGGCGAGCAGCCCCCGCGATGAGCCCAGGCAGGGGGGTGGCTTGCTAGGCGGAGGACGGACGGGCGACCCCAACTTGGTGGGCGAGCCTGAGCTGGGCGTGCATGCTCACAGCACCTCTCGCTCAGGTGTCGCATCCGGCCAGGGGTCACGAGACCTTGCATCGGTCTCCGCGGCGAGAGAGAAATTACGTCCTCGTCCCAAGAAATACCAAGGGAAGATCATCGTTGAGGACGACGGGTCCAAAGTAAGTACAATCTTCAGCACCTTTCAGACAGATGGTGACATCTCCCGAATCATTACTTCTTATCGTATTCCGCCCATGGTGATGTGTCGTCTTGCTGAAAAAGATGAGCAAGCTTGCGACAGCTCCACAGGTGAGATCCTCATTTATGAGGAGATGCTCGAGGCCGGGCTGAGATTCCCAATGTCTTCTTCCATCTGCCGGATTCTCCACTATTTTTCCCTAACCCCGGGGCGTCTCGTGCCTAACGGCTGGAGGGCCTTGCTGGGTTTTCTTGCGTTGTGGAGGAAGGTGAATGGCGAGGATGCCTCTCCAGTTGAGTTTCACGCCGCTTACAACTTGATGGAGTCTCCTGCCCCAAATAGGGGATGGTATTATCTCACCTCCAGGGGATGTAAGCTTCTTACAGGGATGCGTTCCAACTGTCACCGCTGGAAATCTCGCTTCTTCTTCATAGGTGGCGAGTGGGCTTCGCAAGCAGATCAGGCTTTGGTGCCCACACGATGGATTAGCGCCAAAAGACTGGGTACGTCTTCCTGTTCACTTCCCCATACTTATATAAATGTATATATACATTGTTCCTTTATGCACACCGTTACTCCGCAGATCCTCCCATACTCTCCAAGGACCAAGAGGCGAAACTGCAAGCGGTGAGGGATCATCCAGAGAAAGACTTGGGAGCTCTTATTCCCAAAGAAAGTCGTAAGGCCAGTGGACCTTCTCCGGGCTCTTCTTCAGGACCGTCATCAAAGAGAAAGAGTAAGTTAAATCTGCTCTGACCATAATCTTAACATTACCTGAGGTGTTGTTCCCATGTTTCACTTGTCAATACTTCTCTTAATAGGCACGGAGGTGAGCAGAGAGATGATTGGAGACCGGTTCTCGGCCCGCTTCTCGGATAGGGGAACCCCCCCTTCAAAGGTGGCGAGAACAGGCGATGTCTCACCAGGAACCTCTCTATTGGCTTCTCGCACCGAGCCCCGAGTGTCTCCTACTCGGGTGGTTTTACCTGAGATATCTCTTCAGGCAGGGATCTCCTCCGCTAAGACTGTTGTCTTGCAACCTTCCTCTTCAGCCACACTTCCTGTCCCCCGGCTATGTCCTCCACAGCCGGTACTTCTACAGGGGCACCCACACTTCCTGTCCCCCGGCTATGTCCTCCACAGCCGGGTACCTCTACAGGGGCACCCACCGGGACCGGTCCCCGGCGGGGTCGTTCGTGGGAAATGCGGGATAGGCTAGGGAGATATGTGCTGGCGCATGAGGTCTCTCGGGTTAACGCCTTGTGCACCGAGGGAGTCATTGACTCATTTGTAGAGGGCCTGACTCAGGTGAAATTCATTATTTATTTTTCTCCTGATTGTTACCCCTTCATTTCTTTATAACTGTCTCACTTCTTATCTCTTATCTTTTCAGGTTTCCACAGCATCCGTCTGCTTGTTGCAGCGTGCCCAGTCTTGTGGTCAGATGAGTCGGGAGAAGGAGGCTATGCGGCTGGAGCTCTCCACTGCTCAAGAGAAGATTATTGCCCTGGAAGCCGCTGGTAGGATTTCCGCAACCGATCTTGCTGCGTCCCGAGAGAGGGTAAGCAAGCTTGAGACCGGGCTTTCAGCAGCCAATAAGAGGGCAGCCGAGGTAGAAGATGAGCTTTCGAAGACCTGCGAGAAGGCTTCGCTCACCGAGGCTGAGCTTACGAAGTCCCGCGAGAGGGCTTCGCTCAGTGAGGCTGAGCTGATGAAGGCCCGTGAGAGGGCTTCGCTCAGTGAGGCTGAGCTGATGAAGGCCCGTGAGAGGGCTTCGCTCAGTGAGGCAGAGCTTGCTCGAACCCTTGAGAAGGTGAGGCTCAGGGAAGTTGCTGTAGAGGCAGAGATGAGGACAGCGTCCGAGAGAGCTTCTCAAGCTGAGAGGGACCTGCAGATTGGCATCGCGGATGCCTTCATTGATGGCTACGAGGAGCTTCGAGAGAAGATTTCGGCCGCCTTTCCAGACATTGACATATCAGGCTTTGTGCCGATGGAGGCGCCTGATGATGGTGGTAGCAGCTCTGGTGATTATGAGGACGATGAGGAGGAGGATTATGAGGAAGGGGATGAAAGTGATTAGTGTATAGGGATTTCATGGGTAGGCAGCTTGACTTTTGTAAAGGCAGCATTAGTCTGATTTGTGCAAATTTTGGTAATAAAAGTAATTTTATTTATCCATCCATTGTTTTGCAACATTAAATGACAAACCTAGGTCCTTTAACAAAAACCCTAATTTACCCCCCTGGACCTCCTCACTGGTAGTACTTCTTCAAGTGTTCTGCATTCCAGGGATGGGGTAAGACCTTTCCTTCAGAGTTCTGGATTCTGTAGGTGCCTGGTCTCACCACTTCTGTTATGAGATACGGACCTTCCCAATTTGGTCCGAGTTTTCCTTCCCGAGAGTCCTTCGTAGCGAGAATCACCTTCTTGAGGACTAGGTCTCCTGGTTGGAAGGAACGAGGCTTCACCCTCGAATTGTAGTACTTGGCCATGCGTCGTTTGTACTCCGCATTACGGACCACAGCCATTTCTCTTGCCTCCTCTATCAAATCGAGGTTGAGGCGGAGTCCTTCTTCATTGGTGGCAGGGTCGTATTGGTGGACCCTTAGGGAATGTACCCCTATCTCGACAGGGATTACCGCCTCAGTCCCAAAAGCAAGAGAGAAAGGGGTTTCTCCTGTAGGAGTCCGCGGAGTTGTCCTGTAGGCCCATAATACTCCTGGAAGCTCATCAACCCATAGACCTTTTGCTCTTTCGAGCCTTGTCTTAAGGTTGCGCAGGACTGTCCTCACCATCACTTCTGCTTGTCCATTTGCCTGGGGGTGTGCCGGGCTGGAGTGAGGTTGTTTTATGTGAAGGTCTGCGCAGAAGGAGTTGAAGAGCCTGTTGTCGAATTGCTTGCCATTGTCGCTGACAATGGCCTCAGGTATCCCGAAGCGACAGACCAGGTTTTTCCAGACGAAATCTTTCACCTTGTGGTCTGTTATCTTCGCTAGGGGTTCCGCCTCCGCCCATTTTGTAAAGTAGTCGATGGCGACCACTATGAATTTGCACTGGCCTCTACTCAAAGGCAGGGGGCCCAAAATGTCGATGCCCCATTTGGAGAAAGGCCACGGGCTGAGGATGGTGGTCAGCTCTTCTGGTGGCTGCCGCGTCACAGTGGCGAAGCGCTGGCATTTGTCACACTTCTTGGCGAGGGTCCTTGGCATCTTTCAACATGCTTGGCCAAAAGTACCCTTGCCTAAGCACTTTATGTGCGAGGGCAGCGTCCTCCCGAGTGATTTCCACAAATCCCCTCATGAATTTCTCTGAGGGCGTAGTCAGCCTCTTCTGGGGAAAGGCAGCGCAGCAACGGTAGGTTGTAACCCCTCTTGTAGAGAACATCCTGTAGGATTGTGAACTTAGAAGCTCTCATCCTCAGTCTCCTGGCTTCCAAATGGTCACCTGGCTCGGTGCCCTCTTGGAGGAAGGCTTTTATGGGGGTCATCCAATTTGGCTCATCGCCATCTGATGCACAGTGGATGTTTCCGATTACCACATCTAACTTACTTTTCTCCAACTGGTGCCCGATGAGCGTCGGTTCTGCAGATGAGGCCTCCAATGATGAGGCGAGCCTGGCTAGTGCGTCGGCGGCAACATTTTCTCCCCTAGGGATATGAGAGAGCTGAAAATATTGGAAACTTTTGATTATTTCCTTTACCATGATGAGGTAATCTTGCATTCTTTCCTCCTTTGCTTCGAATTCGCCGTTTACTTGATTCACCACTAGTTGTGAATCGCTGTAAGCGAGAACGGATTTAGCATCCATCTCAATCGCCAATTTAAGACCAGAGAGGAGGGCCTCGTACTCGGCTTCATTGTTTGAGGCAATGAAGTGGAGCTTCACTGCATATTTGATGGGTGTACCATCAGGACTCATTAGGATTAAGCCTGCTCCGCTTCCTTCTGTGGTTGCTGAACCATCAACGTAGAGTTTCCAGGCTGGTAGTGGCGATGCATTGGACTTCTCAGGAGGTACTTGGAGAGGCTCTCCGTTCACAGATGGAGAGGCCTGCGAGTCCTGTGGGGGAGAAGCTTGGGCGCCCGGAGATGAGGTGGAGAGCTGGGCGCCCGTTGAAGGAGAGGATTGCTGGGCGCCCGTTGAGGGGAGCTGGGCGCCCGTTAGAGGAGAGGTGAGCTGGGCGCCCGTTGAGGAGCTGGGCGCCCGTCGAATTCGCCGTTTACTTGATTCACCACCAGTTGTGAATCGCTGTAAGCGAGAACGGATTTAGCATCCATCTCAATCGCCAATTTAAGACCAGAGAGGAGGGCCTCGTACTCGGCTTCATTGTTTGAGGCAATGAAGTGGAGCTTCACTGCATATTTGATGGGTGTACCATCAGGACTCATTAGGATTAAGCCTGCTCCGCTTCCTTCTGTGGTTGCTGAACCATCAACGTAGAGTTTCCAGGCTGGTAGTGGCGATGCATTGGACTTCTCAGGAGGTACTTGGAGAGGCTCTCCGTTCACAGATGGAGAGGCCTGCGAGTCCTGTGGGGGAGAAGCTTGGGCGCCCGGAGATGAGGTGGAGAGTTGGGCGCCCGTTGAAGGAGAGGATTGCTGGGCGCCCGTTGAGGGGAGCTGGGCGCCCGTTAGAGGAGAGGTGAGCTGGGCGCCCGTTGAGGAGCTGGGCGCCCGTTGGTGGAGAGGTGAGCTGGGCGCCCGTTGAGGGAGCTGGGCGCCCGTTGGTGGAGAGGTGAGCTGGGCGCCCGTTGAGGGGAGCTGGGCGCCCGTTGGTGGAGAGGTGAGCTGGGCGCCCGTTGTAAGTAGAGGAGGATCCTCAGTTTGCTCTTCAGCATATGTAAGCTCAGCTACAAAGTCTGCCAAAGCCTGTGCTTTGATGGCAGGCCTTGGTTGATAGTGAATGTCGAACTCACCAAGCTCCACCGACCACTTAGCCAATCTTCCAGCAACATCAGGTTTTGCCAAAACTCTTTTCAGAGGTTGATCCGTGATGACAGTGATCGTGTGGCTCTGGAAGTAATGACGTAGACGCCTCGCAGTCGAAACGAGGGCGAGCGCCAGTTTTTCTAATTCTGAGTATCTGATCTCTGCCCCTCTGTATGCTCTGCTCACATAGTAGATTGGTTTTTGTATCCCACCATGGTCTGTAATGAGGACAGAGCTTACTGCTGAGGGAGAAGCAGAGAGGTACAAATACAGCACTTCCCCAGGTGAAGCATGTGAGAGGAGAGGAGGTGTGGCAAGGTATGCCTTAAGCTTCTGGAAGGCCTCCTCAGCCTCAGATCCCCATTCAAAAGTTTTCCTAAGAATTTTGAAGAAGGGCAAACACTTATCTGCAGATTTGGAGACGAACCTGTTGAGCGCTGCAATTCTCCCATTGAGGCGCTGCAGCTCCTTAGTTGATGATGGCGACCTCATATCCAGTATGGCCTTGATTTTGTCAGGGTTCGCCTCAATCCCCCTCTGATTGACCATGAATCCCAAGAACTTTCCTGATCCAACGCCAAAAGCACATTTCTCGGGATTCAGCTTCATGTTTAGGTCTTGAGAACACTGAAGGTCTCTTGAAGATGACCGATGTGATCTGCTGCAGCCAAGCTCTTTACTAGCATGTCGTCGACATATACTTCCATCGTTCGCCCGATCTGGGAATGGAACATCTTGTTCACCAGGCGCTGGTAAGTGGCCCCAGCATTCTTTAGTCCGAAGGGCATAACCCTGTAGCAGTAGGTGCCCTTCGGAGTGATGAAGGATGTTTTTTCCTGGTCTGGAGGGTGCATGTTAATCTGGTTGTATCCAGAGTAAGCGTCCAGGAAGGAAAGAAGCTCGTGTCCCGCCGTGGCGTCGATGAGGAGGTCGATCCTGGGCAACGGGTAGCTATCCTTCGGGCATGCCTTGTTAAGCTCACTGAAGTCTATGCAGAGGCGCCACTTCCCATTCGCTTTGGCCACCATCACCACATTGGAGAGCCATTCAGGGTACGTGACTTCTCTGACTGCCCCGGTATCAATCAGCTTTCCTACTTCCTTTTCTATTGTTTGGGCCCTTTCAGTGGAGGCGCCCCTTAACCTTTGCCGAACAGGTTTGTGGAGAGGGCTGACATTGAGGCGATGGGTGGTGACGGCTGGGTCTATCCCTTCCAGATCAGCATGTGACCACGCGAATATGCCCATATTCTCCCTCAAAAAATCTGTCAATCGGCCAACCAGAGCTTTCGGGAGTGAAGAGCCAATATACACCTTCTTTTCCGGATGCTCCTCATGCAAGATTATAGGGGTGAGTTTTTCAACTGGCTCCCCTCTTTCCGTGGTAGCCTCATCTCTTGGGTCCAAGACTTCCACTTGCAGCGCCTCCTGCGTCATCTTGGCCTTCATCGAGGTGACGTAGCATTCTCTTGCTGCTACTTGATCTCCTCTTACCTCCCCTACTCCATTCGGGGTTGGGAAGCGGAGGATGAGATGATATGTAGAAGGGACGACTCTCAAGGAGTTAAGCGTGGGCCGCCCCAGGATGATGTTGTACGCTGATGAGCAATCTATCACCAGGAAATTGACCATTGTGGTGGAGGTTCGGGGGGCTGTTCCAGCCGTGACTGGTAACGTAATGGCCCCCAAAGGATACACCTTTTCCCCTGAGAAACCGATTAGGGGAAACTTGACTGGTTGCAGTCTCTCTCGACCTAACTTCAGCTTATCATAGGCTTCCACAAATAAAATATCTGCGGAACTTCCACTGTCAACCAAGATCCTATGCACCTGGAAATTGGCGACGGTCATAGAGAGCACCAGAGGGTCGTCATGAGGGTGCTGGATGTTCTCTAGATCTTTATCCGAGAAGGATATGATCTCATCAGTGCTGTGCCTCGACACCTTTGACGGTCGTGGCTCATCTGGATGCCTCGCCTTTCTGGCGTAGGCTTTCATGGCGGAGAATGATTCCGCTGACCCTCCAGAGATAGTACGAATTTCTCCAATAGGGTGTTGATTTTCGACATTGTGAGGCTGTGGCGGCGCCTGCCCCCTACCAGCAACATACTGGCGCAGGTGTCCCCGCTGGATAAGATCTTCAATCTGCCTCTTGAGGTCGAAGCAATCGTCAGTGTCATGACCGTGATCGCGATGGAAGCGACAGTATTTGGTCATATTCCTGCGATTTGCTGGAGCTTTCATCTTTCCCGGCCATTTTACTGCGGGATCATCTTGAATTTCCAGTAGAATGTGCCCTACTGCAGCATTGAGAGCTGTGAAAGCTTGTTGAGTTCTCTGCGGAGCAGGGAAAGGTCGATCTCTCGGGGGGGCAGGACCGAGTCGGTCTCTGGCAGGTACCCTCTCGGTTCTGCTCCGCTTGTTGCTGGGCTCCTTCTTGTCGTCTCTATCATGTTTTCCTTTATCTGCCGCTCTGGAGGACTCGCCCCGCCTGGCCCTAGTAGCGTCTTCCGCATTCATATACTTCTGGGCTTTCGCCAATAGCTCCGTCATGTTCTTCGGTGGGCGCTTCATTACCGAGAAGTAGAAACCCGATGAACGGAGGCCTCCCAAGAAAGCAGTCATGGTTACCTTGTCATCGGGTTCTTCCACCTGAAGTACCTCCTCGTTAAAACGAGTGAGGTATGCCCTGAGGCTCTCATTACTGTCCTGCTTTACAGTCAGCAGGTGTGTGGGTGGCTTTTGATGGCGGCGTCCTCCAATGAAGTGTGACACGAAGGACCTGCTTAGTTCTTCGAAGGTGGCTATAGAAGCTGGGGCGAGATTGGAAAACCACTGTCGGGCGGAGCCCTTCAGTGTAGTCGGGAATGCTCTGCACATGATCTCATCAGCGATATTGTGCAGCTGCATCACAGTCTTGTAGGTTTCCAGGTGATCCAGTGGATCCTTCCTTCCATCGAAGGTCTCCATAGACGGCATTTTGAACCTAGGAGGAAGGGGGTAGTTTACCACATCAGACTTGAACGGGGTGTTCGTTCGTCTGACGAGATAATCTACCGTCTCTGGGGCCTGCGCCCTCACTGCATCGAAGACGTCCCCGATTTGATTCTGCATCTCCTTAAATTTTTCCTCCCATTGATTATAGGGTTCTATGGAAGGACCAGGGAGATTGCTTTCCTCCTCCACTGTATTATTTTCACTTTCCCCTTCTTGGAAGTGGGGATCATCAGCCGGAGGTTCTGCAAACTGGGCTCCACCCGGAGGTGGAGGCACCGCGTAATAAGCATGACCTTGTGGACCAGCCAGGCTCGGGCCAGGTGGGGGGTCCAAAGGAGCTCCGGCAGAGGCATCCTGGGCGCGATGGAACTGAGTCATCGGGGGAACTCCTCGACCCTGGGCGCCATAGGGATGGGCGCCCAGGTGATGGAGATTGGGCTGGGCGCCCGCATGAAGTCCTCTTGCCTGGGCGCCCTGGGGATGGGCGCCCGGGTGAGGGAGATTGGGCTGGGCGCCCGTAGGAAGACCTCTGGCCTGGGCGCCCAGGGGATGGGCGCCCGGGTGAGGCGCTCCGTTTCGCGGAGCGGTCGGGCCCCGCGAGCGCGTCGCCTCCTGCTGCTGGATCCCACCGAACGGTGCTCCTCCTTGCCCTGCAAGCATAAGCTGGAGGATTTGCTGGTTTTGAGTCAGCAGCTGCTGCATGGTCTCCATCATCTGCTGTGGAGAGGGAGTAGGAGCGGGGGTAATCGGGACAGGATTACCCGGTGGAGGACCGTTCTCTCCCTGTCTGGGAGAGTTAGGCTGAGCGTTAGGGCCCGGACCCGTAGTTAGGCCCGGGTTATCCTCTCGTCTTCCAGACCTCGTGCTGATCACCATGATTCTAACAAAGGGGTTTGAATTTTTTCGTCCCCACAGACGGCGCCAAACTGATGATGCCAAAAACAGGGATTCGGACACCACCGGTCAAGATGATTAATGCCAAGCAATAAATGAAGAGAGATGAGGGATTTATAGTGGTTCGGTCAAGCGTGACCTACGTCCACTTCAAAAGGGTGATCTTTGATTAATGTCGAGGGTTACAAATATGTGAAGGTAGAGAAAAACCGTCCCCTCTCAAGTGATGAGAGGGCTCTATTTATAACTCTTTCCCACCAGGTGGGGAGGTAATCGGTTCAACGTCTCTTTGGAGCGTCAGACGTGTCCCTGAGGATCGAGCCAGGTGGAAGGCAGGTGAGATCCTCTCCGCGAGACTTGGTAAATGCAGGTTAGGGGAGACTTCGTCGCGATGGCTTGGAACCTGAGGTGACGAGGCTTCGTTTGACGAAACCCGGATCTCAACGGGGCTATTCTGGCCTGACCCATGATCCTAGACGGACCGGGTCACTTGGACCTGACTCATTACCGCGATCCGGATTGGGTTTGACTCATCAAGTTGCGTAACACTTAATCCACACTCAGCCACATCTAGCTTTCATTGGACCCAAGCTGAGTGGTGCCAGCTCAGAACTCCAAGTCAAAAAAGGTCTAACTAGACTCCGTACCAAACGTGGTAACTAATAGGGAACTGCTCTCTAAACAGAGAACAAGCTTGACTAAAATTACATGTATCAATGAGTATCCCTTTACAAGTCTCGAACTAGCTAGTTAACTTAAACAAGTATCGGAGAAGACCATGCAAACTAGCACACTAGATGAACAAGACTTGACAAGACCGAGCAGAACAAGGCTTCAAAAGGAAAGAAGACAATAATTTATTAAACTAAACAAGATAGACTTGACTTGACGCACTAGACTATGCTAAGACAAGCTAACTCATATCAGATAGTATTTCAGTATGAAATGGTTAGCCCTGAAATGGGTAGTGTAAGTGCCTAAATAATATGGACTTGATAATGAGGATTAAGACCTCGTTAGTATGCTCTCATGAAGATTAGGGTGCCTGAGAACCTGAAAGAGAAGGATAAGAGAGACAGTCAAAGACCCTGGCTGTGGGCAGCACAAGGCTCTCCGATGCCTAAGTCAATATGTGGCCTTAACAGTAGGATGGAGATGAGGAAGAAGAGGGGTTCGCGCTTCCTATAGATCTTTCTCACCGAGGCTCATTCTTTTAAAGCATTCGAAGTAGAGGATCTCGGATGAGCTGCCAGGGTCGACGAGAATCCTTTGAACTTCAAAGTTCTTGAGCTTCAAAGTGACGATCATCGGATCATTATGGGGGAGTTGGACTCCTTCCAGGTCCTCCTTTGAGAAATAGATTATGGGCTTCTCCTTCCAAGCTTTCTTGGATTGTGGCTCGAGCTCGGCCGTCATCACATGTTTGCCGTGTGAAGCCCTCCTGGCCTCGACACGGGCCTGGTTACTCCCCTGGGGTACGGGGGCCAAGTGGATGACGTTGATAATTTTTTCCGACTCGTCACTGGAATGATCTCGGTCATCCTGGCGTCGAGCTCGGTTATTGTTCATGTTCCCTCCTCTTTGCATGTACTCCTTCAGGTGCCCGTCCTTGACGAGCTTTTCGAGGTGTGTCTTGAGGGAATAATAGTTGTCGGTCCTGTGCCCATTTTGCTTGTAGTAGGCACGAAACTTATTCTGGTCGCTGGAGGCGGGGTCGCTCGTCATAGGCTGCGGCCAGCTGAAGTATGGCTTTTCCTTGATCTTGTTAAAGATCTTATGGATTGGCTCCACGAAGACTGTATAGACGGTCGGCCTGTACTTCCTGTCACCACCCGTGCTGGGTGTCGAGACTGCTGCCGAGTTGGTGGATGCCTGGTTCCGGCTCGACTGTTCCCTTTGGAACGCCTTCCTTTCCTTCTTGAAGAAGGACTTATTGGAGGGGCGGTTGTCATGCTGGGGTGCTCGATCTTCATGCTTGAAGGTTTAGCTGTCAGGTCGGCTTTCGGGCTTAAATTGGCCTTTGGAGGATTTAGAGACGCCGAAGCTCTCATTGGCCCTGACCTCGTCCTCCTCCTATGCAATGAATTTGCTCACCCTGGCCATTAATGCTTCTACCGAGGCTACCGGGTTTCCCACCAACTCTTTCCGGAGATCATTGCCCGGAAGCAGGGCTTCCTGGAAGGACTTGATCGCCACTTTGCCGCTGGAGTTCTCAATCTGGCTGTAAACAGTCTAGAATCTCTTGGCGAATTGGGTGACACGCTCATTCCACCTCATTCTAAAGGCATTGATGTCATTGTCGGTCTTCGGGATGACCGCAAAATCGATTTAAGGGGAAGGTCTCCCAGATTCGAAGAAAAGACTCTGCAGTTTAGGTGGTCGACATCGCCCCATACCAACATCTTCTAGGTGAAATGCCGGAGATGTGCTGCTGGGTCCAAGATACCGTCATAGTGGACGAACCTTGGGACGATGAATCTTTCAAGCAGGGGATACTCTTTTATCTCCTGAGAAAAGGGAGATGCGCCGTGATCCCCGGAGTCGTAAGAGTCCAGGTGATCTCGGGCGAATCCAGCTACTTCCATATTGTGCTGGACGGCCTACCTGACAAGCTTGTCAGCCCATTCTTCCTGGTCTTCTCTACTTCCTGGCATGTGCTTTGATCTCCTCTTGGAGTGGCTGTTGCTGGAGCCCTCATCTTGAGCTCGACGGTGCCTCTTGCGATCAAGGTGTTGCCTGAGGTCGTGTTCGGTCCGATGAGTCGGCCTACCTTCGAAAGGTTGGCCCCAGGTTTTGTTTTATGCCCAGGATGCTACTGAAGCTGCCGTTGGAGCTGCTGAATCAATTTATCTTTCTCCTGGAGGGCAAGGTTTTGGGCCCTAATCTCAGCATGGAGAGAATCGCCATTGTCGTTGTCACCATGGATCTGGTGATGAGAATGGTGTCACTTGCTTGCTGCTATGGATTTATCCTTCCTAGGACGCTCCTGATGAGGATCGTTTGGCCTAGAAGGCTCTGTCACCTCCTTTGAGAACGAAACGGACGGTGACAGAGGCTCCCCGGCGGTGATTTGGACGAAATGGTGTCCTTCAGGGAGTTCTTCGATGATGATTGCGTCGGGTCTAGCCCCGAGCCTCTCCTGAAGAGGAGCGGCCGAAGCGGATTCTGTAAACAGAGGTAATGGTGGTATCTTAGATGATCCTCCGCCTCTCTTGGCTTTGGGAGCCATGGTGTTTAAGAAGATTTTGAGGAAGGTTTTGAGTTAATACTTTCCCACAGACGGCGCCAATTGTAAGTGCCTAAATAATATGGACTTGATAATGAGGATTAGGACCTCGTTAGTATGCTCTGATGAATATTAGGGTGCCTGAGAACCTGAAAGAGAAGGAGAAGAGAGACAGTCAAAGACCCTGGCTGTGGGCAGCACAAGCCTCTCCGATGCCTAAGTCAGTATGTGGACTTAACAGTAGGATGAGATGAGGAGAAAAAGAGACAGAGTAACTACTCTGCGTATATGATTGTGTCTTACCTGGGATAGAGAGGACTCCTCTATTTATAGGAGAATAAGCTGCCTTGCATGGTGAGATTCATGATGAATGTAGTCACGTTAGCCCATTATGCATTAAATGGCAGTCCGATCAGCCCATCTTGCATTAAATGCTGGTCTAATCGGGCCTTACCCTGCTTGACTTTCGGGCCTAGTCACATCGGGCCTGGCCTAGAGCCATACCCTTATGGGACGTAGCCGCTGGATGCCGTCCTGTCAGGGGTGATGGGCGGCCAAGATGGCTTTGTCAGACCCACTTGCGCTTGTCCTTGTCCTGCCATACATCTCATGGCGCAGCTGAATGCCTATGACAGTACAGCTGTCAGTGCGCATCTCGGCTAGCAGGCTAGCTCTGTTGCCGAGATGCGTGACCGAGGTGAAGGCACTGTGTCGAAGTCAGGAGTGACCGAAGCCAGGACCTGGTGCTGGGGTCAGGGGTGTCCAAGGTCGGGAACGACCTTGATCTCGGATAGCGCCCCAGTACTGGTACCGTGATGCGCGTGGCCCAAGTGGAGGCATGATTAGCCGGCACTATTGCCGAAACTAATGTAACCTCGGCACCTTAGGAAATATCCCCACACAGGTAGAAAAGGGATAAGTAGATCGGATAACTCAGAAGGCAACAGTGCATGGAATGCGCTCTCGCCTACCAGGTAAACTACTACCAATGATCTATAATTCCAAAGGAAGAAGTGGGCAATTCAATGCACGCAAAGTCCTAACGAATGACTCATACAAGGGAAATAACTAAGCTAAGGTTGGGCAAATCCAATGGTGACATACATTACAAACTATGCTCAAAAGATGTGCACATGTGATTATAGTTTGGAGGGGCGCTGGGGTGTTTATTGTTTATATAAAGTGTTTTGTTATTATCTAACGGGTCACAAAAAAAAAAAAAAAAAAAAAAAACTAAACTGAGGTGAAAAAGTTGAAAGAGGATAAGATGTGCCTATGGAGGGAAATGCTTGAGCTGAAACAAACTCTTTCCCAAGGTGGGATACAAGTGTGGTCTTCCACTTATCAAGGAAGTTCATCTCAGGTACAAGTTTATTTTTCGATAAACTGATTGATGAAAAACTAATACAATGCATTTCTAATATTGTTTGCAGACACAAACAGACTGGGGTTCGTGTACGCCGTTGCATTATGTGCGAGAAGAAATTATTGCTGCCCATGGAGATATATTGAGATTGTCAACCGAGGAGGAGGGATGCTATGGATGAGATCTGAAAGTTTGACTGACAGTTGTTGGGGGTGAAGATTTGACTTTGGGGATCTCTCTTTGGGTGATATCATTTCATGGCCCATATATAGAACCGTGTTTGCCTAATCTCATGACCCATATGATTTAAGTAAATGACTTTATTTGTAGTATGTGTTCTAATGTGAGCAACCGTGCTATTCCTATTAGCGAACATGTTTTTCTATAAATTTACTATTATTTGTGATAGTTATTTGGATGGTTTGAATTTTAAATGGATGGATGATTTTTTAGCTAGCTTGAGTTCTTTATTGGATGCATAATGGGTGCTTGTATTGTTAATGCTAGGTTACAATTTGAAAAAAAAATTAAAAATAATTGTGAATTTTTAGAATTAATTATTAAATCTTTTTTAAGAATCCTCAATAAATCCAAACAACAGTTCATTTAAAGGTAAGTCATTTTTATTTAAACAACAGTTCATTTAAAGGTAAGTCATTTTTATTTAATTTAAAAGGAAACGATCGGAAATGTTTCCAACTGACCAGGTCCGTCGTTTTTCCAATGATTTGTTGACAGCCCTAGGCAGTCGTTTCCAAAAAATTACTATGACTTTTTCGATTGTCTATCCATCTGTCAAGACCGTCGTTTCTTTGGAAAATCGAATACCTTCGGCAGACATTTAATTACATTTTGACGTAGCAGATTTTGTAGTTTGCAGGGAATTAGGGTGTTTATTGTTTATTTAAAATGTTTTGTTATGTACAAGTACCTAATAGGTAGCCAACAAAGTTAAACTGATCTAAAAGAGTTTTTTTTTTTTGGTAGAAATAAGATATTATTAAACGAAAGAGAAAAACAACTAGAACAAAAGTGAGTAGCAGCAGGAAAAAAAAAAAAAAAACTCATCCTATGTAGGCTGCAGAACCTCCCCAAGCCTCACATGAAAGCTAGACTCATAAGATATCTTCGCAAGTTCATGAGCAAATACATTTACATTTCTAGGAACATGGGCAAAGGAGATCTCTTCAAACTTGGAGATAAAGTCTTTGATATCCAACAAATAGGATGGATTGACCAATCCATCAACCCATTTATTGCTAGAATCACCTCACGGGCGTCTGACAAAAGTTTGATCTTGCTGAAACCCTGCGACGTAGCTTCCTTTAGCGCATGAAGAATTGCCCTTGCATCGGCTACTTTTGGGGAGTTAACCTTGGGACCATAGATAAATCCTGCATGCACCCAAGTACCATCAAACCAAATAGCATAGCCAAAGCCTGCTTTACCATCCGTGGCTCTAAATGAGGCATCTGTGAACACTTGAGCCTTGCCCGTAGTGTACAAAAAACTCAAATCCTGGTGAAGTTTTGAGGATTTTTGATGATCCTCTTTAGCCTTGCTCATTGGTTCACAAACCAAACTACGAGCATATAGGATTGTGGACATGGGCTTAATTTTTATGCCCCTGAAAATAAAATCATTTCTGGTTTTCCACAAGGCCCACCAGAGAGCCAAAACCCATGATTTAGTTTAAGGATGGGTTGGAGGGCTCAACGATTGGCAAAAATTCAGAAAAGGAAATCCACCAATCCTTAATTGTAGTAGGATCTATGAAATGTGAAAGCATTCTAATGTCAGATCCAAACCAAGCCGCCCTAGCATGATCACATAGAAAGAGAGCATGCTCCACCGATTCTTCTGCTTTTGTGCAAATAGGGCATAGGGCTTCATTGGAGATATTTTTGTCATAAAGCCATTTGTGTACCTGAATTGCGTTATTAAGGCATTTTCAACCAAAAAATAGAACTCTTTGAGGGAGAGGAAGGCGCCACAACGTCTTCCAATTAAAGGCGGATCTTGGGCCATCCCGGCATTCTCCACGGATAATTTTGTAGGCAGTTTTTGTAGATAACTCACCCCCTTTTGAATAGGGTCAAACTTTCTTGTCGTCTCTACTAGTGCATGTAATATAGATTTTCAATATACTATCAACGTCAGCAGAGTTATTAAAGATATTTTTAATAAGTTGTTGAACAAGGTTCAAACAAGCCAGTGGGAGGAAATATATGAGCTAAAGCTAGCTCTTGCCCAAGGTGGGACATAAGTGTGGTCTTCCACTTATCATGGGGGTTCATCTCATGTATAATTATATTTTTCATACATGATTGGTTCAATAAATGATATAGTTATTTTGATTAATGAAATGCTAAAACAATACGCTTCTAATATTGTTTGTAGACTTAGGATGATTTCTCACATTAACATGCATGTACAGATCAACCAAACACATAGATAAACCAGGGTTCAAGTAAGCTGTTGTATTAAGTGCGTAAAGAAATTACGGTTGCCCGTCGACGTGTATTGGGTTTGTCGACCGAGGAGGAGGGATGCTATAGGATCGTTACAGATGAGATTTCGAAGTTTGACGTACAGTTGTTGAGGTGAAGAGTTGACTTTTGGGGATCTCTCTTTGGGTGATATCATTTCATGGTCCATATGTAGAACTGCGTTTGGCTAATTTAATGACCCATATGATTTATACAAACGACATTATTGTCACGACCCAAATTCTTGGGCCCTGTCAGATCTCTGGATCGTGATAACTTGGCAATATATACCATATATTCATTAAGTAATTCTCATAAGCATTTGGCATTTAAATCAAACAATAATTTAAATTAATCAATGAGTTATAAATACTCATACTTTAATATGTTCTGTCTGCATCAATAATGTACTAAAATATTAAATAAATTTTCTAAGCAAGGACTAATCCCCTTATCCACTAAAATAATCTTTTCTCGTTCTCTCTTATCAGCCACGCATGCTGAAATCTACGTGCTGAACATCGTTCTGCTCTGTCCCACCCGCAGCATGATTACCTGAAAGGGGTAACACAACATCAGTACTACTGGTAAATGAATATTCCTAATTACACAAGTCACATATGGTATAACATTACATAATTCAGCAAGTCTAAATCAATAATCAAATATTATTAAAAATTCTTTCACATACAAATCCGTGCCCATGCACATCACCACGCCTCAAAGGCCTTATCGTATACATGTATACCGGTCACAATGACCCTATCTCATCAGACACGTCCATCAAGGACCAGCCATCATAATGGCCACTCACGTTGTCACGTCCCTCGAACCCGATTAAAGAAATAACCGGATCCGGAGAGTGAATTTTAGGACTAATTAAAAATTTTATCCTTTGGGCCCACAGATCGTAGTCCGCGGTGAGGATTTAATATTTCAAACCTCAAGACATTCATGAATATCATCAATGAATAATATTTCTCATTAAACATTAAAGTTGTAAGAGTAAATGAACATAACTAAAGAGATAAGTTAGTTTATTACATTGACCATCCCAATCAATAAGGTCAATCAAAAGAACAGAAGTCAAAAGTATAAAGGTCCAACGAGAGAAATAATGAATAAAATAGTAAATCTAATGAATCCCAATATATCTCTCTCGTATCGGGAGAGATGACGCTACTCTACGTCATCGGCACGCCACTCTCGTGCCTCCTCTGCTGGTTGGAGATCCTCTGGGATCTCCTCACCGGCCTGCTCCTCGAGGTAGTACTCACCTGATGTGTCTGCACATCAAGCTGGAACAAAGTCAATGACATGCTGAGCAATAAATATATAAAGCATAATAAACACACATGCATCAAGTGTAGAATAATGACATGTAAGATCATATGAATACAAGAATGCAAGACTACGCATAAAGCGAGATTAATAAACAACAAGAACAATAAAAAGAATCCTAACAATCAACTAGCAATAACCACTATTCATTCAAATGCAAAACAAGAAAAAGCAAGAGGGAGACTCCGAGGATATCTAAAGCCACCTCCCGGGGTACCAGTAATAATCCCCTTGGACTACTGATACCATAGTCCGGCTCCAGTGGGATCCTAGCTCCCTGTCCTGGGAATAGCAGCACGGTCCTAGCCCGCTCCCAGCTATTCAACGCCATGGACGCCGTCCTACGCCGACTGCCCACCCCGACAACCGGAGTAACCGATTCGTCATTAAATCCCCAAACTGCAGATGGCCATGATATGCAATAATAATAAAGTGGTTCTGACACTAGAACATCAAGACAAGGAAGTCTGGCTAGTTCCATGTACAAGACAAGATCCTAGGGATTATCTCATTCAAGACGAGACAAGACAAGCGAAACACGTGATAATCCTTTTCATGCTAGCCAGTCAAGTTCATCAATACAAGACACGGGTTCCTATGGTACACTCTAAGTCAAGTCCAAGTCCTATATTCTATAAGAATTTATATTTCATAATTGATTACGTGTTTTATGTCAAGAGTGTACAAGGAGAATGGTAACAACGAATACAAGTCAAAGTCAAGGGGAAATCACAATCCAATCCTAAGCAAGTGGTGTCATCCCTGTATTCCCCGTATTCTAACAGAGTACATGTGGAAATTGGATCAATGATACTTTTAGGATAATTCCTTGGTGTACAATCATGTTGAGCATCATTCAATTCAACTCCATATACATTCAGTTACACTACGTGTAATACACGAATACCTAGACAACCTATCGAATTCACACTAAGCACGTGATTCGATTTCAAATCCATTTATGGTCAAGTGATAGTAATTTAAGGTTTCCATCATCTAAGTCACAATCCTAGGTTTCAGTTTTAGTCCGGAAAAGAATAAGTGAAATGGCCAATTTTAGGGGTGTAACGGTTCGGTTAACCGGTTATTTTGGGAAAACCGTTAACCGAACCGTAACCGCGGTTTTCTGTATTTGAAAACCGTAACCGTAACCGTGAAGGCAAAAACCATAAAAAACCGAACCGCGGTTAACCATATAAAATGATTCGGTTACGGTTAATAACCGTGGGAAAATCTAATCATGCTTCCCTCTAGATGATGATTTTTCTACCCAGATTAACAAAACCTGAACCAAAAAAAAAAACCACCTCTATCCCATTGATAAATGCAATGGATGTAACTGCATTGATGTAGAGTTTCCACAGCATGGTGCTCATTGCTTTCTTTGCTTACAGCTCCATTTATAGAGAACCTGTTATTCAGTTAATTCATCACTTTACGGTCTTTACCATAGACCCTGATCAGTTTGAAATGGGGGCAGTTGTATTTCTTCCTCTTCCCTGCTTTGGTTCCAGAAGAACCAATTTCATCATCACAACGCAGCCCATGTAACATAATGAATAGCAAAAATAAATATTATAAAGTAAAATCACTGTAAAAGGGAAGGCATAACAACTCAACAGTCAACTCCATGGACTCAACAATGGCACAGAAGAAAGACTAACACTAGGCACAACAACATGATTACACAACATAGGAGCACTTACCATGCATCTATTCATTAGAATTCTTACTCCAAGAACCATGCAAGAGCAAAAGTTGCATTGATGTAGAGTTTCCACAGCATGGTCCTCATTGCTTTCTTTGCTTACAACTCCATGTTATAGAGAACCTGTTATTCAGTTAATTCATCACTTTACCATAGACCCTGATCAGTTTGAAATGGGGGCCCCTCTGCTTAAGTTGAAATGTATACATTGACATTGCAGTGAAAATTCGAGCACTTGTGTACAGATTGGACTGACCCATCACTGTAATTGACACTGCAATTGGCGGAATGGGTGATAATACAACTAATGAAGAACCCACATCAGGTTCGAAATTGCATCCATCCTCTAGTTTTAAACTAGTGTTTCCTCCACAGTCAATCAAAATACTATCAATGGGAATAAAAGAAGCTAAAACAGAAGATGGGATGGAAAAACCATGCACAGAAGATGGGAAAGGAACATTCCATGAGACTAAGTCATATCAAACCAAAATCCAAATAGAATAAAACAAAAGACAGAAATAAAAAAGTGTATATATTCGATAAACATTCTACAACATTCCTCTAGTTAAATTTCTGCTCAACTTTACTGAATAATTTTCAAACTAAAAGTCTGGAAATGGTTTTCTCCTGAACAAAGCCAAAAGCAACAAGCATAACCAAGCATCTAAAATGGAAGATTCCACAAGCTAGATAGACCCTGCCAAAACATTATTAAAAAATTTGACTTAGCTGTAGAAATGAGTGTTAGAATAAAAAAATGTTATATATTTCTAAAAGGAGTTTAGATCTGCACCTGAACCTCTACAACTTCAAACCACCATCACTATAGGCTTCAAACCACCATCACTATAGGCAACTACTTCACCACAGTATGGATCGAACAAAAAACCACCAAAACAGTGCAGTTGGAGCTTCAATTCAAACCTCATCCAAATCAACTTATGAAAAAAAATCATTATTAATCATTTGATCTAATTTAAATTCACAACAAATTTGAAATAATATGAAATCTCAAGAGAATTAAGGATTGTTTTACCTAACTCCTCGAATGCTTGAAATTCCTCCGTGACATCTTTCAAATCAGCTGCTAGATTTGAACTTTGAAACCAATCTTGTGCACAAATCAGGCCTTCTACTGTTTTGGGAGAGAGAGAACTACGATATGGATCCAACACACGTCCTCCCGTACTAAAGGCAGATTCCAAAGAAACAGTAGAGACGGGAATAGCTAGAATATCTCGTGCAACTTGAGAAAGAACTGGATACCTTGAAGAATTTACTTTCCACCAAACCAAAATATCAAAACTAGAATTGGGGATAACTTTTTCACGAGGAAAATCCAAGTATTGTTTAACTTCATTTTTGTCCACAACATTTTCTAGTTCTGCCACATACTGTTCATATTCATCCAGTTCATCGTTTTCATTACAAATGGGTTGGTCGACATCAAAATCAGAATTAGCACTCGAAGATGAAGCATTAGAGGACTCAAGTTGTTGGTACTCCACAAACAAAATATTAAGTGTATCCATTATCTTTTCAGTAAGCTCAACCACCTTGGTAGACTCAAGTTTGAATTTAAATTCATAACACCATGTCACATATGTCAACTTGAAATGTGGATCCAACACAATCGCGATCAACAACATCATATTCATTTTCTCAATTGGTTCCCAATACTTCTGAAATTTCAATTTCATTTTGACAGCCATAGCTTTTAAACAAGGGTCAAAACCAGACATCAAGGTATTCAATTTGTTCTCAATGGAAACAACTACAGGAAATACAAATGAGAAGTCACATATGAAGTGCCAGACAACTTAGTTGTAGCATCATAGAATTTCTGCAAAAAAGTGGCCAAAAGCCTACAGTCTTCCCAATCCTCGAATGTAGGAGGTCCACCTACATCCTCAAGTTCCTTCTTAAATTTATCATCATCATCAATCATTCGATCAAATGCCTTTTCAAATTTAGATGCAGTTTCCAACATCAGAAATGTAGAATTCCACCTAGTTGTAACATCCAAACACAACATCCTTTTACAATCTATTCCCTCCTTCTCCACACAAGACTTAAATATATGTGCCCTTTGTGGAGAGCTCCTAGCATATTTCACAGCAGCCCTAATTCGATTTATGGCGCCATCCAACTCATCCAATCCATCTTTCACAATCAAATTCAACACATGTGCACAACATCTCATTTGAAAATATCGACCGCCTAAAATAAAACTATCATTTCTCTTAAAGAACATTCTCTTCAAATAAGTAATGGCAGTGTCATTTGATGTAGCGTTGTCAACAGTTAATGTGCAAAGTTTCTGGATTCCCCAATCAACCAAACATTCCTCAATCCTTCGACCTATTGCCTCACCTTTGTGACTAGAAATCACACAAAAGTTTAAGATTTTTTTGTGCAAGTTCCAGTCTTTATCTATGAAATGAGACGTAAGGCACATATAAGAAAGGTTCTGATTTGATGTCCATGCATCAGTAGTGAGACATATCCTTTGTTTACTTTTTAAAAACATACTCTTCAATTTTTTTCTCTCCGCCACATACAAAGCCATACAATCTTTAGCAATTGTCACACGTGAAACAGGTTTGAATAGGGGCTGCATCACACTACAAAAGCCCCTAAACCCCTCATTTTCAACTGTTTTGAAAGACATTTCATCTAAGATGATCATTTTTGCAAGTTCCTCTCTACAATCATCCTGACTAAATTTCCAAAGTGCAGGAGGATTCACATTTTCAGCTCCACTACCAGATTTCATTATTGATGTAATTTTCTTTTGTCTCTGACTATTTGCATTTATATTTTCTGGAAACTGATGACAGATTTTCAAATGATTCCTCATTGCACTAGTTCCGTTAGCACTCAACCACTTAACAGGAGCATCACAATGGCCACAATGGAGGGTATACTGAATCTTAGGGTCATAATTGTCAGGTCTAGGAAAATGCTGCCAAATATCTGATTCTTTGTTATTTTTTCTTTTGAGAGAGGATATCTGACTATGACAGTGACTAACAAGCGGAGGAGCATCAGGCGGAAGAGCATTAGGCTGAACAAGTGGAGTCTCGGCCATACTAGACATGCAAATCTGACAATGAAATTGAACAAAAAAATACATTCAAAACAAAATAAAAAAGATGGTCATGACTTTCAGATTGAACAAAAAATACATACAACCCAAAGCAATGTTTGCCTGCAAGCCCAAAAAATCATATTTCATCCAATGGTCTCAACTGTGTCACCAACCAAGAAAAAAAAAGATTTGGTTTTGGTCCCTATTCACCTACTGCACAATCAGATCATACCAAACAAAAAAAAAAAAGCAATAACTATTATGTGTTGCTTGTGCCTGTAAGTCCTCTCTCACGCCTGTACTAATCCAATGGAATGTGCAATGCCTACATCCTCAAGTAAAACTACATTCCCCTATAATCAATCATTCTTAATTTCTTATCCACATCAGTACAGAATGTCTCTAGACAAGGCCTTCCAAGTTCTATCATTTTCTAACGAAATGGTCAAACAGAGCATACATGGGGACAACATCAATAATTGTTAATAAGAGGAGTGCTAATAAGGGTATTTCTTATTGAATACTACATAGTTATGATCAGTAAATGCTGCATCAGGTTAATTGATCGTTGGAGTATCTACATAGATAAAACTAAAACCAATACCATCTATCCTATGTACCCAACCATAGCAGAAAAAAAAAAGGGCCAGACAACTATCATCCCAAAAAATCCTAGCCGTTGAGATTGGGGTGGGGTGACAGTCGCTCCCGTGTGATTTTGAAAGGAAATGCATGCAAGAAGATGAATCTGAATGGAAAAAAATGGATTTGGAGAGATACTATACCTTGCTTGATCTCCTCCTTTCGAAGACGAAGATGAGAAGAAGAAGAAGAAGAAGAAGGGAAGGAGAAATGAAAAGAGGAAGGTGAGAGGGTCGGTGCGAGAGTCTAGGGTTTGGTTGATGACATTACTTATATATTGAGAAAATTTCCATTCAGCCCCCCCTTTTTTTCCCTTTATTATTTCACGGTACACGGTTAACTGAACCGCATTTTATGGTTCGGTTCGGTTAACCGCCATGATTTTTTTTTAAAAACCGTAACCGAACCGCACCATGCGATTTTTGAATTTTATTAACCGTAACTGTAACCGAACCGTGGAACACGGTTATTAACCGCGGTTCGGTTCGGTTCAGTTCGGTTTGACGGTTTCTCAGTTTTTTCTTACACCCCTAGCCAATTTCGGCTGACCCTCATGATAGTGTCGGTTGACCGACGTGGTGGTCTCGGTTGATCGACACGAACCGAGGGTTAACCGATAGAGCAGAACCAATTTCTACTCTCTCTGGTTTTGGAACCGACTCGAGCCTCGGTTGACCGAATTCGTCGGTTGACCGACGTTCGAACCGAGAGCTGACCGACTGTACAAAATTGGTGTAAAACCCACTCTCGGGTTTTCTGACCGAGATGGTGATCGGTTGACTGACACCATGCTGTCGGTTGACCGACACTGAACCGACGAGTGAACCGACGGTACGGAACTCGTGTGGGTTCAGGCCATTTCTGAACTCTTTCTTCCCCATTTCATTTTCTCCATTCCCCAAACCTTTCCAAGGCTAAAACCTGCATCAACTAGAGCCCCCTGCTCTCCCATCATCCATTCCATTCATTCCATACACCACATTCCATTTCATAGAATCAAATTAAATAGTTTCTAATCAACCTAATATTATCAATTTCTCCAAAAACCCAACCTAACAAATAATTCCCAATTAAACTCAGACAGGCTTGGAATTAATGGGAAATCTATCAAGAAACCATTGCAATCAATAAAGGAACAAACACACATGCTATATTATGCATTGTAAATCTACTTGCCTTAACTAAAAGAAGATTGGAATTGGGTGAAATTCGAGCAGAAGCTTTTCTACTCCGAAATCCACGATCTAACCCGATAAAACACAAACTAGGAAGCTAAGAAGAAGATAGGAAGGAAAAGAATTAAGATCGGACCTAATCTAACTAAAGAAATGATAAAGTGAAAATAAGAGATTGTGAGGAGTCTTACCAAAATGGTACCGGAAGCAAGAGGGGATCGCAAGGATGAATTTTAGCGGATCGGATCTTCGAATGGGATCTTCTGGGCTAGGGTTCCGGGCTTGAGAAAGGAAGAAGAAAAAGATGGGAGGCTGCAGTTACTTTTGTTGCATAGAACGAATAAGGATTAGGGTTAGAGTTTAGTTTAAGAAGAAGAAAGAGAGGAAAAGACCAAATTGCCTTTTAAGTGGGTCCGGTAAAAGAATGGACCACTTAGAAGGTTCCTGATTGTCGGATCGCGACGAGTCAAGAGACAAAAATCATCAGAACGACGAGACCTTTCCAACAAATCTAAAATCACAGCGTTTGGAATATTTCGGAAAAACACTCAATTTTTCCTAATTTGCAAACTACCCCCTGTTATGATCAAACGAACTCGGAATCAAACGAAACTACACAGATACTATTCTAATGCTAAAAGAAACTCGCTCATGATCTAAACCCACTTAAATATCTAAAAATACAATTAAATAAAATAATAACAAATTAAACGGGTCAACGGGCCGGGTTTTGGGCCCAACTGACCCAGTAAGGTCACGGACCTTACACACGTCCACTAAGGACAACGGCCTCCATGCCCCACATGGTCTAAATATCATGCCTAACATAATAAATCTGTATACTAATCATCTTTTCACGTGTACCAATAACTTTAAGTACACTAGGAATCATCACATATATCATAATATTAACATTCAGTAGTGTGGGACCAGTTCCATACAAATCCCTATTTAGATTAGTACCCCACTCCTGATCATAATGGTTTAAGGAATGATATAGGAATGGCCCACCTTCATAGTATAGCACACAAATAACATGAATATACTTAACATAGCCAATCAGTACATAAAATCCATCATAACATGCATAAAACTCTTAATTAAATCAGATGATCATAAAATCCAGTGGGTTCCACTAGATTTAATCCATGATCATACTTGATATCCTTGGTCGACCACTACTAACTTTCATATTTCTAAATCTGATGCATCAACAGATGATTTTTCCAGGAGTCCACAGCATCAGAACACATCCAGCAGACACGTATAATAGGACTCACGCCTGAGATTTTGTGGCTGATGGATGGTGGGGTATATGGGGTCCACTCCTCATGGGACCTTCACCAGGCAGGTCGCCCCTGGGCCCACTTCAAGATGTGAGGTGTTGATCAATGATCAGGTAGGCCCAGTGGTCCCACTACTCCTGTCGGCCAAGACTGTGCATTCACGCCTGAAATTTTTGATGACTAAAAGATTTATCATGGATGGGGCCCACTGTGCAAGATGTCCACCATCACTAGGGTTGACCATATGTCCCCTTTAGGATGTGTGGTCTTGATCTTAGATCAGACCATGTAGTGGGTCCCACAACTACAAACGACCAAATCTGGATTTTCTTCCTCATTCACGCATCTAGGATCTGAAATACATGGATGGTGGCCCAAACGGGGCCCAACCTTTGTGATTCTAGCATCATCCTGGTCGCCCATGGGTCCACTTCAGGATCCATGGACCAGATTTTCTATCTAATGGGCCATGGGGTCCCACAACCCCAGACTGTCCATTCCACAGTTGGCGTCCAGGTCTGTTTACATGAAATCCAGATCTGATGTTCATAACACTTGAAGATTCAAAAGAAAAACAACACCTGATAATCATCTACTCAAAATATAGTCTGCATCTAATCCCTGAACACAATAGCCTTGCGCAATAGTTAAGGCATATTATCAATCATCCAATTTAATCATCTAGGGTATCTAGGAAGATCCACTCACCTTTGATAAACAATTGTCGTCTTTGAATGCGAATTTGACATCAGCAGCCTTCCTCTCCTTCCCCTAAATTGCAATCCACAATACTTTTCTCTTAGACTTTCTCCAAGGAAGATGAATTGGATATAGTAGAGGTCGTTGGTTCTCATATATATAGAAGGGAAGATGAAATATTCTAGTTACCTCTAACTTCGTATTTAGAGTTGTTTTAGAACTCCATTCCTTTCCAAACTCTCTCACGTGGGATGTCTTACCGAGTTACAAAAAGTATTACTTCTACTTCCATTATAACTTGGGCCAAACTATAACTAAGATACTACCTGGGCCAGACTAATCCTAAGCTCAAGTAACTCAGGATATTACATTAACTTAGGATGATTTCTCACATTAACATGCATTACAGATCAACCAAACACATAGATAAACCAGGGTTCAAGTAAGCTGTTGTATTAAGTGCGTAAAGAAATTACGGTTGCCCGTCAACGTGTATTGGGTTTGTCGACCGAGGAGGAGGGATGCTATGAAAAACCTGCCTTAATACAGGCTGAGGTCCCAATCTCCATATCTCTATTAGCTATCAATCCACAAGTGATTAAACTAATAATTAATCCTAAATCCAATTAAAAGCAATCAATCCACACAGCAAGAAGGACACAGGATTTTGTACGTGGAAAACCCTACTCGGGAAAAAACCACGGGCCTTACTGTCTAGGCCAACAGACAGCCAAGCACTATTATAAACCGAAAGTTACAAGAGACACTTACAACCCTTCCCAGTTGGTAACTCAACCTAAGGACTGCTCGAATCTTGTCGACAGCTCGTCGTTCACCTTCAACCGTGCTTGAACAAACTCCTCGAAGTCGTCTTCAAGGATTCTCTACTTCAGGAGAGTAGTATGGAATCAGAACCAAAGCTTGATCTTCAGCACATCAACTAGAAGCTTTGGATGGATGATGGATCTCTCAGAATCTTCTCAGATGAGTTGTATTGATGAGAAGTACTTTAGAATAGAGAGATAAAGGCTATAAATAAGCCTAAAAACGAGCCCCAAGAGTTCTAAAGTGATTGGAATAGAATAGGGCTCTTGAGAGAAAATAGGAAGTAGTTTCCGGATGGGATCTTCAACACTCGCCCAGGTTCGCTCGAGCGACCTCTTTTCTGTATAAGATGGGTCGAGCGAAGGCAGGGTGAGGCTCGAGCGCACAAACTACTGTCTTGGGTTCGCTCGAGCGAACAGGAGGTTCGCTCGAGCAAACTCTGTCGGGAAAGTTTTCTTGCGAGGAGAGTTTGAGTTTTTCTTTTCTTGTGATTGAGTTCTTCTTTGATTCCTTAAACCGAGCAGTCCATTCTAATTAAAATACAATTGTGAAAGAACCCAATTTTATCCATAACCAATGAATTAGCCAACAACTAGAATCCTAACAATCTCCCCCTTTGACAATTCATGGACAAAACTACTAATTACAGAAAGATATACCCATACAAAACGGAAACCAATCTTCAAGCAAAATTACTAGTCCTCATTAATCCTGCAAAAACCTTATTCACAAGATCAAATGCAACATCATAGAAATATGTAAAAATATGATAAATGTCTCCCCTTTTTTGTTCATAAATTGACAATAGAAATACAAAAGGGTGAACAATGGGAAAAAGAACAGCGTAGCATATAGTTTCTATGATAACAAGTAAGCAAAAAAAAAGAGCAAAAGTCAGCACAATATTAACTACATCAGCAAGAAGCAACAAAACATCGAAAGAGTTTTCAAAAGAAAACAATCAGTCTTTAACACTGATTTCCAAGACGAGCAAGGATCGCAGCAAGAGCTTCATCAATAGAGTTGAAGCGCATATCAAAAACATCCAGACGGCCATCTACTAGCAGAAAATCTTGTATCCATATGAAGTTGCATGGCCTGAACTTGTTCTCTAAGAAGAGCAAGCTTATCCGGATCTCCTTGTTGCTCCCCCTGGACAGCTTCACCTGGTGCAATGTTTTCAGCCTGAGCCTCTGCTCCTTGAACAACTGGTGGAATATGAGCGGAGGATAGAGCCAATGTTCGAGCATTGATTGGGTTCCGTATCCTCTATGACAGCTCATTTGTCTTCTTGGGAACTTCCCTCCACAAAAGATACTCGGCAATGAAGGCCGCAAAAGGCAGAATGGAGTTACGCTTTGCAGACAGCATTCGATAAGAAAAAGTTCAGAATGACTTGAGGGATGTTCACTTGTTTACCAGTTCCAATACAGTAGAGGAGATAACCATTCTTGTGGCTGACATCAGATGTGTGTCCTCTAGGCTCTAAATTGTGACAAACAAAATGATTGAGGAACCTGTATTCCTCAGTCAGATTTCCATGGGGAAGAAGACCCCCTGGCCACAGAGTGTCTTCACCACACAACAATGTACCAATGCTATCATAGTCTATCTGAGCCTGTGAATTTTCTGGAATGGGATAATCTGGGTTCTCAACAATTGGAATTTCAAGAAGTTAGAGATTTCTTTTGCAGAGAGGGTAATCCATTTTCCTCGAACAAATGTCTTTAAAGAAGTTTCAGGCACAGGTTCTAGGTTGCAGTAGAATTCGCGAACCCAATCTGTATATACTTCCTTGATTTCAAAATTAAATAGGGAATACCAATTCCGAGTAGATAGACAGTGACAAACATCCTTTTCAAGGAGAGCCACATCAATTTCTCTCTCAGATTCAACAGTTCGTTTCTTGTATTATTCTTCGAAAAGAATAGATTTAGCCAGAGATGGAAACCGATGTCTGTCAAATTGTGGCTGAGAGGAAGAAGATACAGCATGAGACCTCTTTTTAGAATTCGTGGAAATGATTTGCAGAATCCCTAAACAAGATCAACAGCATAAAAAAGAACACTGATGATGAGTACTTCAAATGTCACAATATCAGGCAAACAGTGTGTCAATGAGTCTAAAAAATGAAGCCAAAATGGATAACAATGCAATCAATGTTTCATAAGCATGATCCATAGGTGAATCAGTCTCCGTAGCACGCAATGTTCGAAGCCAACCTTGTTCCAGAAAAGAAGTTGCCAAATGTGAACAGAATAAACTCAAAGATGGCTTATTACAAACAAAAACCATAGAATGAACAATCCTCTTTTTAAAATCTCAAACCAAAGAGGCTCTCAATCCAATCAACATTCCAAATCCTTAAACACAACTCAAATGAACAGGAAACACATGAGAGAAAAGATTAATGAAGGCCAAAAAAAGGTAGTAATAGCAACAGTGAGGTAGAAGAAAGAAAAATGGGCAAAACGAAATCCAAAAATCAATGAACATCATTCGAAGTTGAAAAATGGAAGAAAGAGATTCATAGTAGATGATGAGAAAGAAGAAAAGAAGATTTTACCTTAGTGAAATGGACGAACCGAGATGGCAGAAGAGATTCCCAAAAACTTGAAGAAACGAAAATGGGGTCTAGGGCTTGGAGGAAGAAGAAATGGAAACGAATGAAGAGAGGCCCAGATATAAACGCTGCAGGTTCGCTCGAGTGAACTTGAGTAGTCGCTCGAGCAAATTGACAGACTTGAAGATTTTTAAATGGGGCGCGGCAAAAATTCTCTAACGTCTATTGTTTGGTCAAATTACTCCATAATGTACAGTAATAAAAAAAATTTCCATAAATTTAAGCGCACAGTGACTTTGTGAACAGTATGACCAAGAGAGAAAAAAAAATTGAAAAAGAAAGAAAAAAAATGTGTGGGACCTACTCCCCCTAAATCTCCTTAAGATGAACGTAAGTGTTGTATAGGGAGCAAACCCATCAACAAAAAGTTAGGCAATTTAGCACTACAGTTTTTTTTATTTATTTAATTTAATTTATTTTATTTTATTTTTATATATACTTTCCCCTTTTTTTTATATACTTTCCCCTTTTTTCTTTTTTCTCTTTTGTTATAATATGGGGCAGATTAAACCATCATGGGTGACTTTCACACTATCGAAAATGGTAGCCTTCTCCAAATGAAAATTACCAATCAAGTGGTAGCTATCACACATAATCGTAGGTAGTCCTGATCCTCCATTTTAATCTGATTACCTTAACATCTCTCAAAGAATAAAGACGAAGAAAGTCGTGAGAGAATCGAAAAATACGATCCGTGAAGTGCAAAAAAATTTTAAAACAATCTTGGTCAAGTGAAAATTGTGAGTGTGCACTTAAATAAACAAAAATGTATGGAGTTTAGGGAATAA
Source organism: Litsea cubeba (assembly GCA_012931725.1). Taxonomy (NCBI): domain Eukaryota; kingdom Viridiplantae; phylum Streptophyta; class Magnoliopsida; order Laurales; family Lauraceae; genus Litsea; species Litsea cubeba. The sequence goes on from CM022944.1 coordinate 51,194,543, forward strand.
GAGAAATCCCTAGGGATTTACGTAGAGATTCAAACCGCGTTCCATCCAATGGTTTTGTAAAAATGTCTGCCAATTGTTTATCAGTAGGAATATGATGCAAAGAGACAATTTCTTCCTCCACAAGATCACGAATGAAATGGTGCCTTATGTCTATGTGTTTAGTTCGGGAGTGTTGTACCGGTTTTTGGAAATGTCGATAGCACTCTGATTATCACAAAACACAGTCATTGTTTCTTGAGCAATTCCATAATCTTTCAGTATTTGTTTCATTCATAGAAGTTGTGTACAACAACTTCCAGCAGCAATATATTCAGCTTCAGCAGTCAACAAAGACGTCGAGGTTTGCTTCTTACTGTGCCAAGCCACCAAATTATTTCCAACAAAGAAGGCAACCACCGGATATACTTTTCCTATCATCAACACACCCAGCCCAATCGGCATCCGAATAACCAACAATTGAAGTGTTGGTATCCTTTGACATCCAGATGCCATATTCAATGGTTCCATTTATATATTTGAGAATTCGTTTGGTTGCTTAAACATGAGATAGTTTTGGTTGAGACTGGTATCTCGCGCAAACACCAACACTGTAAGCGATATCCGGACGACTTGCAGTAAGGTAGAGAAGACTCCCTATCATACTCCTGCAGAGTTTCTCATCGATGTCCATGCCATCTTTATCAAGGCTGATCTTGACAGTTGTGCTCATGGGAGTTCTTGCATGTTTCGATGACTGCATGCCAAACTTTTTCAGTAAATCTCTAGCATATTTCGGCTGAGAGATGAATATACCAGAAAGAGTTTGCTTGATTTGTAGACCCAGAAAGAACGAAAGTTCACCAACCATACTCATTTCAAATTCACTAGCCATTTTTTGAGCAAACTTATCTGATAGGAGCTCGGAAGTTGAACCAAAAATTATATCATCGACATAGACTTGTGCTATAACCATGTTTTTCTTGTCTTGTTTGATGAACAGGGTCTTGTCAACAGTTCTTCTTTTAAAATCATGCTCAATCAAAAACACATTTAATCTTTCATACCAGACTCTTGGTGCTTGTTTGAGACCATAAAGTGCTTTTCTTAACTTGTAAACATGATCCGGAAAATGAGGATCTTGAAATCCTTTTGGTTGTTCAACAAAAACTTCCTCATTTAAAAAATCATTAAGAAACGCACTTTTCACATCCATTTGAAACAATTTGATGTTCAAAAAGTAAGCTATAGCAAGTAACAATCTGACTGACTCAAGTCTGGCAACAGGGGCAAATGTTTCATCAAAATCAATGCCTTCAACTTGAGTATACCCCTGAGCGACTAGTCGTGCTTTGTTCCTAATCACGTGACCCGTCTCATCGGTTTTATTTTTAAAAATCCATTTTGTACCGATGACATTTGTGTGATCGGGTCTAGGAACAAGTTTCCAAACATGAATTCTTTCAAATTCAACAAGTTCATCATGCATTGCATTAATCCAACAATCATCAATAAGAGCATCTTTAACATTCTTTGGTTCAAAAGAAGAAGCATAACATAAGTGACTTACCTCATCACGTACCTGTTGTCTTTTTTTTAAAGGAGCTGAGATCTCACCTATCACTTTATCCAGTGGATGATCTTTGAGAACTTGTCCTTTTTGGGATCGTGGATGTACAGAAGATGAAGATGCAGCTTTTCCAAGAGATTGATCAGTGGGTTTTGAGCTTTTTGTAGCACTTTTCTCTTCGAATTGACGAATGATATCCGGCACAATTGATTATGATAATTTCTTTGGACTCAAAGATGCAGCAGTTGCATTAGTTTCCTTTTTCGTCTCAGTTTCAGATTTAGGTGGAGATGAATTGTCCTCATTATTATTCATAACCTGTTCAGAAGAAGGAGTAAAAGTCATACCGTCATCATCATCAGAAAAACAATCAGATGTACCTGCATCATCTACAACCACATTAATGGACTCCATGACGATTGATTTTTTAATGTGAAACACCCAATAGGCTTTACTTGTCAAAGAGTAGCCAAGTAGAATTCCATCATCACTTCGAGAGTCAAATTTAGTTAAGTGTTCTCTATCCCGTAAGATATAACACTTGCTGCCAAATGTTCGAAAATATTTGATGTTTGGCTTGACTCCAGTCCATATTTCATATGGGGTGGTTTTTGTGCCTGGTCGAAGATAGACACGGTTAATCACATAAACAGCTGTGTTTACGACTTCAGCCCAAAACCGTTGTGGAATATTTTTACTATGCAACATAACCCGTGCCATTTCTTGAACCACTCTATTTTTTCTTTCAACCACTCCATCTTGTTGTGGTGTTTTTGGTGCATAAAATTCATGTTTGATGCCATGTTTTGTGCAAAAGGTAGAGAAATCAGAATTTTGAAATCCAAATCCATGATCTGAGCGAATTTTCGAGACTCCTCCAAATTGCTTTCCTTTTTTCTGCAATAAGTAAAGACCATAAGTCATTAAAAACAGTAAAGGTTTCAGATTTATCATGCAAGAATCGAACCCAAGTTATTCTAGAAAAATCATCAATGGTTAAAAATATATATTTTTTACCCCCAATACTTTCAAACTTAGTGGGTCCCATGAGATCCATATGTAACAACTCTAGAGGTCTTTAGGTAGTAAGAGAGTCAATCTTTTTATGTGGGGCTCTGATTTGTTTCCCAACTTGGCATGGGCCACAAACACTATTCGGGTCTTTATGAAGTGTAGGCAAACCCCGAACAAGTTCAAGTTTTGATAACTTTTCCAAGAGTTTGTAGTTCACATGCCCTAGCCTTTTATGCCATAAGTCAATATCACTTATCATTGCAGAGTTACAAGATATATCATTTTCTGTAGCAACCACATAACAATTATCAGAATCTCTTTTACCATGTAACACAGATTTTCCCTTTTTGTCAACAATGATGCACTCATTAGCAGAAAAGCGAACTTCATAATTGTTGTCACATAATTGGCTTATACTTAGAAGATTTGTCTTAAGCCCATCAACCAAATAAACATTTTTCAAGTGAGACATACCTGGAATTGAGACAGTTCCTTTACCAATGACCTTTGCCTTACCTCCATCTCCGAAACGAACAGTTCCACCATCATAGTCGTCAACAGAGGTAAATAATGCTTTGTTCCCTGTCATATGCCTAGAGCAGCCACTATCCAAGTACCACACATCCGAGTCAGTTGCACTGAGTGCAGTCAGGACCACATTACAGCGTAGGTCAGATTTTCGAATTCAGATGGTTCTGGTTCTGACCTGTTGAGGAGAGACGTATTGCTTCCTCCGCTGATTTCGTTGAAAGTTTCTAAATTTGTTACAATGTGGTCTTATGTGCCCTTTAATCCTACAAAAGTGACATATGGGAACAAATTGTGATTTAGACACATATCTATTATAATGATTTGGCGGATGTGCAGTATTTGAATAATTCGGAGGCATTGCAGTCATAGTTGGTCCTTAAACAAAAACTGACTTACCTTTGTCCTTTGATGAAGAAGCGCCATGAACAAAACCCAGTCCTGATTTTGAAGAAGTAGACTGTTGGTATCCAAGAATCTCGTTGAGCTTTAATGATCCTATATTTATCCAATTTATTGAAGCTTTTGCTAATTCCAACTCAGAAAGGGCCATCTTCAATTTTCCAGCTAGATTCTCTTTTTCAGATTTGCAAGAGTTCAGCTCTTTTCCCAAGAGTACTAATTCAGAATCAGCCTTTTGAATTTTTTGTTGCATACGATCATCCTCTTGTCCTGTAAGAATCAACTTGTCAGACAAGATAGTGTGTTGATCTTTTAACTGCTTTACCTTAGATTGAGATTCAAGCAATGTCGCTTGCAATGATGTATTCTTTTCTTCAATTGCCTTCAATTTTAAGGCTCTTTTCTCGCTAAGTTTTGACATTCTGACAGATTCTAGAAAAAGCTTTTAATAATCTTCATCATCTTCTTGTTCTCCATCAGTAATTTCTTTTATATCTAAATCATCCTCTGACTTAGATTCTTGCACAGAAGAGTTAGAAAAGGCCATGAAAGCAACATATTTTCCAGACTCACTTAAGGGTGAATCAGGTTCAGATTCTTCTTTATCGGATTCTTCATTCCAAGCAACATTTAAAGCCTTACCTTTATTCTTTTCTCTTCGATTTGCACACTTTGCAGCAGTGTGACCATATCCTTGACATTCAAAGCATTTGATTGGCTTTGGTGTACCCTTAGATTTATTTTGTTCCGATCTAGGTACAAATTTTCCTTTTGAAAGTGTCTTTGGATTCGAAGAGTCCTTTTTGATAAAAGGCTTCTTGTTTTTCCACAGCTTCTTAAATTTTCTAGCATAGTAAGCCTCAAGTTGTGCATCATCTAATTCACTGCCAGAATCACAATTTTCCGAGTCATCAACTGAATTTGAAGACACAAGTGCAATGTCCTTCCCCTTTTTCAGTTGACAATGATTTGCCTCAAAGGTTTGCAAATTTCCTATAAGTTCTTCAACACTTATAGAATTAAGATCCTGATGCTCCTCAATGGCAACAACTTTTGGACAAAATCGTTCTGGGAGGGACCTCAAAATTTTCTTGACTGTTTTAGATTGAGGAATAGGTTCTCCCAGGTTAAAGCATGAATTCACAATCTTGGTGAGTTTTGTGTTGAATTCATCAAAAGTTTCAGCATCTTTCATGCGAATCGTCTCAAAGGCGGTTGTCAAATTTTGGAGTTTAGTTTGCTTGACAGTATCTGTTCCCTCATGAACAGTTTGTAATAAATCCCAGGCAGCCTTAGCAGTAGAGCACGCAGAAATTCTATGAAATTCAGTTGCAGTAATTCCATTGTAAATTGCATTAACAGCTTTAGTGTTGCAATTGGACCTAGTCTTTTCATCAGCAGACCATTGGGCTTTGGGTTTGGGTCTGGTCTGTCCTTCAACAACAATAGTGGGATCAGTGTATCCCTCCACAACTATGTCTCATACTTGATCATCTATTGCTCGAAGAAAAGCAATCATTCTTACTTTCCAGTAAGGATAATCGGTTCCATCTAAGAGAGGGGGCTTGTTTGTAGACGTTCCTTCTATATTGATATCCATTAGAGATTAGTGAAAATAGATCACACAATAGATTAATGCAACCTGCTCTGATACCAATTGAAAAACCTGCCTTAATACAGGCTAAGGTCCCAATTACCATATCTCTATTAGCTATCAATCCACAAGTGATTAAACTAATAATTAATCCTAAATCCAATTAAAAGCAATCAATCCACACAGCAAGAAGGACACAGGATTTTGTACGTGGAAAACCCTACTCGGGAAAAAACCACGGGCCTTACTGTCTAGGCCAACAGACAACCAAGCACTATTGTAAACCGAAAGTTACAAGAGACACTTACAACCCTTCCCAGTTGGTAACTCAACCTAAGGACTGCTCGAATCTTGTCGACAGCTCGTCGTTCACCTTCAACCGTGCTTGAACAAACTCCTCGAAGTCGTCTTCAAGGATTCTCTACTTCAGGAGAGTAGCATGGAATCAGAACCAAAGCTTGATCTTCAGCACATCAACTAGAAGCTTTGGATGGATGATGGATCTCTCAGAATCTTCTCAGATGAGTTGTATTGATGAGAAGTACTTTAGAATAGAGAGATAAAGGCTATAAATAAGCCTAAAAATGAGCCCCAAGAGTTCTAAAGTGATTGGAATAGAATAGGGCTCTTGAGAGAAAATAGGAAGTAGTTTCCGGATGGGATCTTCAACACTCGCCCAGGTTCGCTCGAGCGAACATGAGGTTCGCTCGAGCGACCTCTTTTCTGTATAAGATGGGTCGAGCGAAGGCAGGGTGAGGCTCGAGCGCACAAGCTACTGTCTTGAGTTCGCTCGAGCGAACGGGAGGTTCGCTCGAGCGAACTCTGTCAGGAAAGTTTTCTTGCGAGGAGAGTTTGAGTTCTACTTTTCCTGTGATTGAGTTCTTCTCTGATTCCTTAAACCGAGCAGTCCATTCTAATTAAAATACAATTGTGAAAGAACACAGTTTTGTCCATAACCAATGAATTAGCCAACAACTAGAATACTAACATGCTATAGGATCGTTACAGATGAGATCTCAAAGTTTGACGTACAGTTGTTGAGGTGAAGAGTTGACTTTTGGGGATCTCTCTTCGGGTGATATCATTTCATGGTCCATATGTAGAACTGTGTTTGGCTAATTTAATGACCCAAATGATTTATGTAAACGACATTATTTGTAGTATGTACTCTCATGTGTGTGACCGAGGTACAAATAATCACGAACATGTTTTTTTTTATATAAATTTGTTGTTTAAGATAGTTATTTTGATGGCTCAAATTTTAAATGGATGAATGTTTTTTTTTTGCTAGCTTGAGTTCTTGATTGGCTGGATAATGGATGCTAGTATTATTGATGTTAGGTTGCAATCTTTAAAATTACAAGATTTTTTTTTAAAAGAAATTGTGAATCTTTAAAATTAATCATAAAATTTTTTTTCAAAATAATAAAATAAAACGACTGCTTCAAACAGTCGTTCACTTAAAGGTAAGTAATTTTTATTCGATTTGTTAAAAAAAAGAACATATGAATATGTCTCCGACAGATCAAGTATGCCGTTAAAATATGATTGCTTTGGACCGTTGTTTTTCCTACAATTTGCCAACGGGCTGTCGTTTCAAGAAAACGACTATGATTTTCCGACTCTCCATCCGACTATGAAGAACACCTTAAAAAAACAAAAAAAAGAAAAAAGAAAAAAAAAACAAAAAAACAAAAAAAAAAGAAAAAAGAAAAAACCGAATAGCTTTAACAGTCATTTAATTAATGGCGTATATTATGTGTGGAGGGGCAGTGGTGTGTTTTCTATTTATATAAAGTATTTTGTTATGTATAGAGACATAACAGGTTGCCAAAGAAATTAAACTAAGTTGAAAAAGTTGAAAGTTGAGATATGGGCCTACGGAGGGAAATGGATGAGCTGAAACATGCTCTTACTCAAGGTGGGACACAAGTGTGGTCTTCCAGTTATCACATGATCATATACAAGTTTATTCTTCTTACATGATTGATTCAATAAATCAATCGATTATTTAAACTGATGAAAAAATAGCACAATGCATTTCTAATATTGTCTGTAGGCTTAGGTTGATTCCCTACGTCAAGATGCATGTACAAATCAATGAACACACAAACAGACTGGATTTCATATAGATTGTTGCATTAGTGTGTAAAGAAATTACCATTGCCCGCGGACGTGTATTGGGCTTGTCAACCAAGGAAGAGGGATGCTATAGGACCGTTATATAGATGAGATCCCGAAGTTTGACTTACAGCTGTTGTGGGTGAAGATTGACTTTTGGGGATCTCTCTTTGGGTGATTTCATTTCATGGCCCATATATAGAACTGTGTTTGCCTAATTACATGACCCAATAGATTTAAGTAAATGACTTTATTTCTAGTTTGTGCTATCATGTGAGCAGTCGTGCTATTAATAATAGCGAACACGTTTTTATATAAATTTGCTATTGTTTTCGATAGGTATTTTGATGGTTCAAATTTTAAATGGATGAATGATTTTTTTTTTCTTTGGCTAGCTTGAGTTCTTTAATGGTTGGATAATGAGTGCTTGTATTATTGATGTTAGGTTATAAGTTTTAAAATTATGGGATTTTTTTAAATAATTGTGGATTTTTAAAATTTATTATAAAATCATTTTTACAAATCCTTAAAAAGTAAAACGACTGCTCCAAACAATAGTTCAAACGGTAACTCATTTTTATTTAATTTAGAAAAAATAATTGGGTTAATGGGGAGTGCTATTGGCACCGCAAAATTTTCTCTCCCCACCACACTAGAAGACAAAAAAAATATTTTTTCCTAAACTATCTCTCCCCTCCTCCCTCCTCCTTCTCTTCCCTTCCTCTCCCACCCTCCACCCTCCACCCTCCACCCTCATCTTCCCCCCGGTCTCTGGCGGGGAGGGAGCCCCGGCCGACTGGCCGGTCTCCCTCCCCCTCTCCCTCTTTCTTCCTCCCTCCCGCCGGCGACTGGGAGGGGGAGGGTAGGCATGTCAAACGGGCAGTGCCGGGCCGTGCTAATAGAGCTATAGGCGGGTTGGGTTGGCCCGACCTGCGTAATTTGTATAGATTTTTAAAAATAAATGTGTTTGGGTGAACTCGATCTCACAATCATTAGGTTGTGAAAGATAAACACAACCACTAGACTACCTAACTTTTGTATACTAATATGTATTCAAACAATATTAAAACTAGTTAGATGAGGATATGAACCTAACCATGAATATTAAACTATTAGTTACATTAGGATGAGAACTTAACCACTTTACATGATGATGAGAAGCTAACACCTTTTTTATCCAACTTTTTACTCTTTCATTCAAACAACCTGAAATATAAAAAAAAACATATCATGTCCTTTTTTCTACTCATTTTTCAGCCAAATTGAAATGCCATGGTTAAGGATATTTCAATTGAGATGGCAAACTCAATTTCTATTTTTTGGCTGAATTATCATACTTTAAACAAGAACTTAGCGCGATTAAATATTTCTACTTTTATCAATAATCATCTCAAGTCTTCCAAATGACCCACCATGAAACCACAACCTTGGACTTCATTTTATTTAGATTTGCATCAATTTCTTTATTTTTTAGTTATGGGTTTTTAGTCTAAGTCAATAATTCTCATTATCTTTATCATGATTACATATTTTTTACTTCTTTTTCCTAGTGTTCATATCAATGTAAATATATGGCTTCATGTGATGTGATCGAGAGTGGAGTTATAGGTACATGTGACGAGATTATATTGAACATAAATGATTGAATTATGAACATATTCTTGTGTTTAATCCTAAGCTTTCCAACCTATAAAGAATCTCAACTTCTCAAATGCTCAGGGGTTCTTGAATATAGATGAATGCAGGTAAGGAATTTCATTTGAGATTCTCAAATATCTCTGAAGAAAATAAAATTATTGAAGGCAAGGGGCCGGGGCAAATTTAGTAAAGGTAAGTTTGTCACACCAAAACATTCCCCTTATTACTTCTCCCCAAAAACACATTGCCCCTCTTTATTAGTGTGACTAATTTACACTAAAGTCCTACCTTACCAAGTTATGTAAGTGTTTTTTTTATTAGAAAATGCCTAGGGTTGTTAGATGGCTGGGAATTAGATTTTTATAAATTTAAAAAAATATATAAAAAAATAATTTTTTTTGGCGGGCCAGGCGGGCCGTGCCTAGCGGGCCTGGCGAGCCGATCCTGGCGGGCCACAGGGGCTGGCCCACTAGGCGGCGGGCCTGGCGGGCCGTGCCTAACGGGCCAGCGGGCCTACGCGGCTCGGCCCAGCACGGCCCGCGTCATGGGCCGTGCCGTTGACCGGGCCGTGCCGTGCCACGGCCCGTTGACTAGCGGGCCGGGCCGGGCCGGCACGGCCCACTTGACATCTCTAGGGGAGGGGGAGGGGGAGTGGGGGAGTAGGGGAGGGAGAAGAGAGAAAGAAAATGGAAGGGGAGGGAGGAAGAAAGAGGGAGAGGGGGAGGGAGACCGGTCGGAGCTCCCTCCCCGCCAGAGACTTGGGGGGGGGGAGGAGAGGGGAGGGGTAGTTTAGGAATTTTTTTTTTTTTTTTTTTGCAGAGAGATTTTCGTGGTGCTAATAGAGCCCCTCAAAATAATCGAACATGTTTACGACGATTCAGGTCGGTCGTTTTCCGACGATTTGCTGACAGTCCTAGGCAGTCGTTTCCAGAAAATGACGACGATATTTTTTATTATCCATCCATCTGTCAAGACCGTCGTTTTGTTGGAAAAACAAATGCCTTTGGCAATTGACATTTTTTTTATGTAGCGGACTTTGCAGTTTCGAGGGATCTGGCGGGTGTTTATTGTTTGTATAAAGCGTTTTGTTATGTACACGTACCTCATAGATTGCCAAAAAAGTTAAACTGAGGAGAAAACGTTGAACGAGGATCAAATGGCCAGCAGAGGGAAAATGGATGAGCTGAAGCAAACTCTTGCCCAAGGTGGGATACGGGTGCGGTCTTCCACTTAGTTATAATGGGAGTTCAAGGTAATAGTTTATTTTTCATTCATGATTGATTCTATAAATTATTTAATTATTTTGATTGATGAAATGCTAAAACAATACGTTTCTAATAATATTTGTTGGCTCAGGATGATTTCCCACGTTAAAAGGCATGTACAAATTAATCGAACACACACACAGACCAGGGTTCGAATAGGCTGTTGTATTAAGTGCGAAAACAAATTATCGTTAACCATAGATGTGTATTGGGTTTTTCGACCGAGGAGGAGGAGTGCTATAGGATCGTTATAGATGAAATCCCAAAGTTTGACGTAGAGTACATTGTTGGGGGTGAAGATTTGACTTTTGGGATCCCTCTTTGGGTGATATTGTTTCCTGGCCGGCCCATATCTAAAACTAGAGATGTAAATGGGTCCCCGATTCATCGATTACCCGAAGGTTCCGACCCGTTAAAAATCGAGTCTGGTCTTTATTTAGGCCCCAATAAGTAAATGGGTCTGGGTCCGGTTCCACCTTGGTTCAGACCCATGGACCCGAGATCCGACATATTACCTCAATTTTTTAGAATCACTCCTAAAAATTATATTTTTTTAATAGAATTATCTACTTAGACCGGGACCCGGATCCAGACCCACTCCATATATGGTTCTGGTTCCGGTTCCGGTTCCGGAGCCAAGAAATAAGTTCCAAAACAGTTCCGAGTCCGGATCCAATTCTACATTCTCTTTAACGGATCCGGTTCCGGGTCCACCATGGACCCAAACTGGAACCGACCCGTTTACAACCCTATGTAGAACTGTGTTTGGCTAATTTAATGACCCATATGATTTATGTAAATGACATTATTTGTAGTATGTACTGTCATATAAGCAACTGTGGGACAAAGAATAGCTAACATGCTTTTTTATATAAATTTGCTCTTGTTTTTGATAAATATTTTGATGGTTCAAATCTTAAATTGGTTGATTGATTTTTTTTTTTTTTGTTCTTTTTTTTTTTTTTTGGCTGGCTTGTGTTCTTTATTGGCTGGATAATGGATGCTTGTATTATTGATGTTAGGTTACAATTATTAAAATTACAAGATTTTTTTAAAATTAATCATAAAATCTTTTTTAAAATAAAAATAAATAAATAAAATGACTGCTCCAAATAGTCGTTCATCTAATGGTAAATCATTTTTATTCGATTTGCAAAAAAGACATTAGAATGTGTTTCCTACTGATCAGTTCATACGTTAAAAACGACTTCTCTAGACGGTCATTTTCCCTACAATTTGCCAACGGTAAATGGCTTTCATTTACAAAAAATGACTACGATTTTTCAATTATTCATCCGACTGCCATGACTACTTTTTGTTTTTGGAGAAACGAATGCCTTCAGCCGTCATCTAATGGTGTTTTTGACGTGTGAAGGGACACTAGGGTGTTTATTATTTATATAAATTGTTATGTATAGGTACATAACATGTTGTCATAAAAATTAAACGAAGGTGAAAAAGTTGAAAGAGGATCATATGGAGTGGCGGACCCAGGAGTTTTATTTAAGGGGGGCTGACGATAGTCAACTAAAAATGTCGATCATTATTTTATTATACCTTCTTCAAATTATCAATGGCAAAAAAAGAAAGCCATTCAATTGTATTTCCTATGATATGAGAGTTATTTTGAGGGAATCTAAAACTCGTTTAGCAGTAAACAAAAAAAGGGAGAAGTGGAAAATCCCTTCTAATTAAAAGCGAGACAAGCTTAGAGGTTGAGAATTCCTAGATGATGAAACCTCATTTGGTAATTAACTCATGTTGAGCATCGCCACATGATAAAACGATATTTAATACTTTTTTTTCCGAGTCAACTTATATGTGTAGCAATTCTATTATAAGATGTGCCAAAGTACAGCTTACCTCTTTTCTCTTCATTTTTTTAATCAAGTGTCTAATTTGTCATGTAGAAAAATTGAATATTGTGCACTTCGGAAAGTCCTTTTTTTTATAGAACTTTAAAAAGTTTGCTAAAACAAATCCATGTAGTCTATTAAAAAGAATAACTAACAAAGGATTTCATAGATTTGGCCTATTGCCTTTTTGGCACTTTGATTGGAAACATCCTTTCAAAACCATCATTCGATCTTCATTCATTTGTTTGTTCAAATCAAAACTAAAACTAGTTCCTAAAACCTAATATAAAACTCCTTCCTAAAACCGACACAAATCACAACCACAAACAACCAAATATTGCATCAAAATTAAATAAAATTAGCCAACAATCAATAACATGCATCATTAATTAAAAAACATTAATGATAGATTAGATGCATCTCTCATCCCCATCTCTAATCTGAATATTTGTTTAATTTGTTCTTGAAATCAAATCCAACTTCATCAAGAGAACCCATTTCAATAATGGGGATTTCACTCCACTTGTCAAAATCTTTTATAAATCAAGAGAATCCATTTCAAAATTGGGGATTTTCATAAGATGGGAGATTTTTAGAAATTTCCCATTTCTAATGTCATCATTTCTAAAAATATTTTTGAGACAAAGCACCTAACAAAACAGCCACCCTGCAACACTTAAAAATTATTTAGAACTAATATGCAGAGGAGGAAAGAAAGACCGCGATGAGTGACAGAGCCAGAGGTGATTATTTGTCACTGATTTGAGAAAGAGAGAGAATTTTTATGGGGGCTAATGGGTCTTGATTCATGGGGGCTGGGCCAGCCAGCCCATATAGCCCTATGGGCTTTTTTCAGTTTTGTGGGGGCTGAAGCCCCCAAGACACCATACATAGGTCCGCCCCTGATCATATGGGCCTATGAAGGGAAATGGACGAGCTAAAACAAACTCTTACTTAAGGTGGGACACAAGTACGGTCTTCCACTTATCATGGGAGCTCATCTCAAGTACAAGTAAATTTTTCATCAAGAGCTGCTAATGCCATATCCGAGATTGCTCTTTCCACATCCCATATTTTTAAGATTAGTTTACCCATATGTGAAGTTACGAAAATGGACACAAGTAATACTTTAAGGGCTTATCCAATTTCTCTTTACACCCCCCGCCCCCCGACACAGACTTTTTCGTCCCATCCCATTTCTGCAACTCACCTTCTTCCTCAACTTGACCTTCAACCCCTACTTCTCTTTCTCTTTCTTCATTCTCTCCTATCCCATATTTTTAAGATTAGTATACCCATCTGTGAAGTTACGAAAATGGACACAAGTAATACTTTAAGGGCTCATCCAATTTCTCTTTACACCCCCCCCCCCCCCCCCCCCCCGACTTTTTCTTCCCATCCCATTTCTGCAACTCACCTTCTTCCTCAAGTACTCGACCTTCAACTCCTACTTCTCTTTCTCTTTCTCCATGCTCTCCCATCCCATATTTTTAAGATTAGTATACCCATCTGTGAAGTTACGAAAATGGACACAAGTAATACTTTAAGGGCTCATCCAATTTCTCTCCCCCCCCCCCCCCCACCCCCACCCCACCCACCCACACACACACACACACACAAAGAATTTTTCTTCCCATCCCACTTCTTCCTTAACTTTCTCTTTCTCCTTTCTCTTCCATACTCTCAGCAATCATCTCACTCATCATCCAGTTTACCTTTCACTCACATTTCGTTCTCCTCACACTCTTCATCTCATTATTTCTTCATGTTCATACATACACCTCAAGCGGTTTTCATTCGTCATTCTTGATCAATGGACTAGGAAATCATGATTTCCGATCGTTTTAGCAACGACAAGGTACGCAATCCAAAGTTTTTACGTACTTTTTTTATCAAGTGTATACAAGCGAAGCTACATTTCTATCGTGACCTATTCGGCCCTGAGTCGCCGAACAAATTGGATATGGTCGGCCAGTCAGGGCCAAAAAGGTAGCTATTGTTGTTGCTAACTAACAAAATCGGATCATTGTAGGGTGATGCATCTACTCAAGGCAGCAAGGTTAGATCAGAATGTTCAGTGGACTATAATAGTGGATTTATCACCTAAGAGGTAATTAGATGGAGTTAAATTAGTTGTAATGTTAACATTATCACTTGGTTACTGTCGCAACCCCGGACCGGGTCCCCGACGTAATCCGGGATTGGGACGATGATTAGGGATGATGCCATACCAAGCGCATTTCTTAAATATGGCTAAGACATACACGGATTGATAAGGAACATAATACCATTCGTGCATGTGGTTTCCCGCAGGTGTCCGCGGTGAGGATATCACACACATATAAAATATTCACCACCAATATGCAGAAGCGTGTAGTAAACAAAGTTTAGAAACATTTCATCATACAAGAGTACTCAAAGTGATGTCAGAGTGAGCAATGATCATTACAATATTTTTCAAAATATAAAGTTAGAAGTTTATACAAAATATCAGTTGATTAATCATGCCCCAAAAATAATGGCCAACAAAGGCCAGTACAACCAAACGAATCCCCAAAAAGTATTAATCCCTATTACCATAATGTGTCGTATCTCAAGGCTTGACCAAACGTTTACATGACGTCGTCAGCCTGCCATTCGCCTACGCGTTGCGGCTCTCCGGCCACCTCCTCTGGCTCCGCCTCGGGTAACCGACATCTGGATCTGAGTACCAAAGAATGGGTCAGACACGACGGTCTGGTAGATGGATGAAAAGGTATAAACATTTTAGTGAAATACAAGTTACCTTGGAAAACATTAAAACCTGTGTAAACAATAAATTTCATGAAAAGAGGATGCGCCATTTATTAGAAAACACATGTACAATATAAAAACATGTAAATGTACCAAAGAGTAGGGAACTGGCAAGGTGGCAACCACGCAAAGCTAAATCTAATATCACTAAAGTGATGAGAGCATATCGGGGTGTTGATCTCAAACACACGAGGTGAGGAGAGTCAACGATCATATATAAATACATATAACTATACGGGACCGCTGATGTGAATTATATCAATCCATTAAAATTACTGCAAGTGTACAGCTATCTTGTTGAGACAGTGGCAATTACAGGTCGATCCCACAGGAGGAAGCACTACTGAGTTAAAATTTAAAATCTGATTTTTTTTAAATCAAAGATTAATGAATAATTGAGATCCAAGAAAAATTAGAAAAACTCAAAAACACTAATCAAATATATAAAAAAAAATAGATCAGAGCATCCAGAATCCACTAAGCAAGATAATTAACCCATCTATGCAATTATTCTACTATTTGTGTCAAAATAACGCAGATTAGAAACAAATCAATGTTTCGGATCCGGAGGATTTGTCCTTTGCAAAAATCAATTTTAATAAAAATAATAAGGTCATAACCCAAGACCTCCTTCACCTCATAAAATAATGAAAAATTATAAGCATGACTCATCAAATTAAGCGTAAACTATCAAAGGATCTCAACCCTGAGCATAATCTATCAAAATAAGTATAAATCATCAAACTATTTTCATTAGAAATTAAAATAGAGTCTGCCTAAGGCATGAAGACAGATCTATTAGTCTAATAGAGCATGCATTTAAAAGAGACAATAAAGTAATAGAAAAATCACATATATTAAATTAAAGATCTACTTGGCTTCATCTGTGTGCTTCAATCCAGAAATCTAGTCAGCCATTGAAAAGAACTCCATAAGTAATTTCATTAATAGCATCTCCTTGTACAATGGTTTCTTAGAAATCTCTCTTCTAAAAATTCTAATTTTCTGGAACAGGGCTCCAGAATACCAAAAATAATTCTGAAATTCTATTAATTAGGAAATAATTAGGAAAAGAAAAAATGAGAGAGATTATCTCCCGTATGCTTCCTTTTGTTTCCTATTATATCTCCGGTTATCTTACAGATACATTGAATCTGGACACCTTCTCTGCAAATTTGATTTATCTTCATTGATAAGGTATATCTCTTATCTTGTTTGAATTTGAATGAGATGGAAGCTTCTAGAAACCTTTGGATGGCTTGGTTAATCTTCAGATGGGGTCCCACAAGGGATGTGCAGCAATTGATTATCAACGGTGTGGATTTAATTACAATCTCGTCTAAAAATGAATATGAAAACCTCCAGGCCCATAACGTTGTCAATTTAGCTCTGATTTACACATTCTTAGGCTCCATAGATATCTACTCTGAATAAGCTTTCCAACGGTAGGTAAATTTCATCGATCCGACAGTTGGATTGAAAGTTATGGCCATTTGAAAATGAGTTATCCTGAGAAAAACGGGATTAACTTTTGAAATTTGATTTGCAATTGATTCTTTCTCTGCACAACTTTCATTTTTGAAAGGAGATGAGATGTGGATGATTCAAACTCTTCTTCTTTTGTTCCAATTAGAATTGTGCTTTTTCAATTATCGATTAATAATTTTAAATCTGTAACTACTGCGAACCCTGCCATGTAGGACATTTCATCTGCTTGAACAGTGGGCCCTATGAGAAATCTTCTACTGTAGTTAGGATTTTTCAACTGACATGATGAGTGGACTCCTCCTTTGATTGATTTTCACATGGCTTGTGTGTGGGGTCGACATGGTGAGTTCTTCTTTTCAAACTTCAAGTCAGCAATGCAGGGCCTAGGATGACTGTGTACTTGAAAGTGGGTTCCATGACAGAGGCCTACAATTCTCATTTTCTGCACATTCTAATTCAACACATCAAATACTGAAGGGCCCATATTGAAGCGGGACCCATCCGGACAGAGTCCTACTCTAACTAGGACTCTTCGGAGAAAATTTGCAAAATATTCTAAATTAATGCAGAAAATATATGAAAAGTATGAAAATTCAGGTTTCTAGGTGAAAATGCATGAAATGATGAAATTAGATGAAGAATGATGTAATTCACCTAATTAAACCCCTAATTCATTATAAAATGATGCGTAAATGTGTAAATTTATGAACTCAACAACCGCGGTAGCTAACCGAGTATCAGGACGGGACGGGATCCTGGCTACAGCTGGCAGGAACCGGAGGGAGACCTCCAAGTCGGTGGATCAAGTCAACAAGGTCGTCCAAGCTTAGTGGTACCGACTCATAGGTCACATGCAAGAAACCAGGACAAGTACATATGTCAATATGAAGTAAAACACAAACAAACGGGATGGGGTGCCCATAGGCACAAATAACACCATTGTATTGAAAGAAACTGCGATTCAGATCTGAACATCACTAGCGGAAGACATTCATGGCTAATTTGTAACATGACAGATTTTTAAAAATCTGATTTGGCAGCATAAATCAGCCATAGTGATCGCTTAATAACTCCATGAATTCATGACCAACAAGTGTATAATTAAAGGAGAATGAAGAAGACTATTACCTTGAAGATTTGTAGACTTCAAATCTCTGAAAAAATAGATCCAAAGGGCCGAACTCAGACTTACAATTAGCAAACAAGTTGCTGGAATTTTCTGCAGTAGTATTGCCTTTGATCTTCTTCTCTATCTCACTTCCAAATCTGATTGGCTAAGATGGTGGAATCTTAATCTAGGAATTGAGAACTATTTTTCTAAGGAAAAATCTCAGTCCTTAAGCTCTCTTTAATGAAGAAGAAAACAATCCAAGGCTGGATGTGTGGGACTCCTTTTATGCTCTATTAGTGTTGGACGTCCAAGGGAGTGCTTGCTTCCTTTTATAGAAAACTTTGGGATAGCTTTCCTAAAAGGTTATCTCTCCTAATTCTCAAAGATGTCCTAAAAGGAAAGTATGATCTAAAGATTTATTTCCTTTTAGAAACACTCTAATTAGAAAAGGAAACTAAGGAACTTCCCATGCAATTAGTAATCCTAGTTGTACAACACTTTATATATATTAAAGCAAAGGGGGAGGTGGGCTGTGGGGGGTGCCACCTCACCCCTCAAACTTCTCTCCTTTCAGAGAAATACCCAAGAAAAAAAGAGAGAAAAAGAGGGAGGGATAAGTGTTTTCACATGAGAGTAGAGTCCTCTGAGATCAGGGAATGAGAGTCCCAGATACGGAAAACTCTTCCTTCCATTAACCTACATTTCTAAAATCCTTTTAACTTCCTCTAAAATCTCTCTTTTCCTAACTTTTTTTTTATCTTCTTATCTTAATCTTCAAATCACTCTCTAATCTTAATCCCTCCATCCCCTCCAATCTTCCCTAAAATCTCTCCATCCCCTCTTATCTTCCATATCATCTCATAGCAATTCTTTTTCGTTCCATCCCCTCTTATCTTCCATATCATCTCACGGCTCCCTCTCTCTCTCTCACATAGCCTTAATACCACCAACCCATTTTTACAAAGATGGGTTTTCATCTCTCTCTCATCTGAAAAAAAAGGAAGATGGGTTTTCATCCACATCAATTCTAGAGACCCATTTTTCCAAAGAACATAAGCCCAATATCAGATACATGGAAAAAAAGATTTGTTTGCAAGTGAGCCAGGTTGGACCAAACGGCTCATTCCTATTCCTTTCGGCTAAAAATTCTTGTACCCAGAAAATAAATGTTGTCAGTGGAATACCCGATTGTACAGCCCAGCTAGCCTGACACATCTAAGCCCATTGGGCCTATCCGTTAGTAGATGTTTGGGCTCTGAATTTATGTTTGGCCCATTGACTAAGTCCTGGGCTAAATATTAGACCTGATAATTAAAAATTTTCAAGTTGGAAAGATTTAGTCTGCCTGGCCTGGGCCTTTTGCGGTCATATGGACAATGTACATGCCACTTAACCCATAATTATCAAATATGGTCCATGGATCAAAAAGTTGATTGTTTCAACAGATCTAATAATTTCAATTGCATTTATAGTTTTGCATCTGAATGTTTTAATGTGCATGCCCATTTTTCCAAAGAACATAAGCCCAATCTCAGATAGATGGAAAAAAAGATGGGTTTGCAAGTGAGCCAGGATGGACCAGACCAGTGTGATCTTCACTGTTTGCTATCATATTTGAAAAAAGATGGGTTTTAGCCTCTCATTATTCCTCTTAAACGAAATCATCTAATCTTAACAAAAAAATAAAAAAAAAAGGTGCCAAAAACAAACCCAAAATCCGATTGTACAGCCCAGCTAGCTTGACATATTTAAGCCCATTGGGCCTATCCGTTAGTAGATGTTTGGGCTCTGGATTACGTTTTGGCCCATTGACTAAGTCCTGGGCTAAATATTAGACCTGATAATTAAAAATTTTCAAGTTGGAAAGATTTAGTCTGCCTGGCCTGGGCCTTTTGCGGTCATATGGACAATGTACATGCCACTTAACCCATAATTATCAAATATGGTCCATGGATCTGAATGTTTTAATGTGCATGACACGGAAAAATGGGAGGTTTTTTTTTAGATTTTATATGGTTGTTGTAAATACTTTATATGATACTATCTATTTCAATTAAATAATATCTTTTCTTTTACTTTAATTCTAAATAATTAAATTATGGATTCAAAATTTTCTTTTGATGTATTGATGAATTTATTAACAACATTTGCTTTAATATATATAATATAATTATCACTTTTGGGCCCGGGTTAAGCACGGGCATTTATTGAGCTTAGTCTTCTCATATTTAAAAATAATAGCTTAGGAACACTTAACTGTAGGATTATGCTATGATATGATTTTAAACAGTGGCAATGTTCCATACGTGCATGGGAGATATGGGTCATGTGTGAGCATGTGACTTGGCAGCTCATAGTCACACAGTTCATATAATTTAATTATTGCTTTTTAAGAACCCAACTTAGGGGTTCTTTTTGTAGACCACATGGCATAAGAAGATGTGCTAATGTATATACTTTTAATTCTAATGTATATACTTTTAATTTTATTAAAATACGGGTCACCATCGTATTAATTCATTATCTATATACGTAGATAAGCAGTCAAGTTATAAAAACTTATAACACTTTGCTTAAGTCTAATTTATTTGGTTGCATTAGAATACATATGAATTGAATACATACGATTCATGCAATGAGTAATTGAAAATGAAGGTAAATTTTTTTCTTTTCTCCTCTTTCTGTATTATTATTATTTATGTATTTGATTATCTCCCAAAACTCATACTAACCCTTTTGATGGTCATGTAATTGGTATGTGTGCCCCACACATTTCTAATACGGAAAAAATGGGAGGTTTTTTTTTTAGATTTTATATGGTTGTTGTAAATACTTTATACGATAGAGTGGTAGATTTTATGGTAAATAATGTATTCATTACTGTGTATGGTACTGGCTATAAAAGACCTTTATCATACTTACTGTGTGTATTAAATAATATATATTTTACTATAGGTGCCTTTGTTGCTAAACGATTGTTTTTCACAAATTAGGTATGCTGAAAAATTATCTTAATCATTGAAGTGGGAACAAAATCAGGTGCTTTGAAGATTAATTATTTCTCAAATCAGGTAAGCTTTATAATTCTATATATTTATTCTTTTTTACCTACACAATTGTTAAATGTATATCATAGAAAGTGCATTTATAATAGTTGTCCAATTCTTGTATCTTTATGGTAGTTACATATTTTACATAGTTTCCTTTGTGACCGAAATATATATACTTTTCATTTACATCAAGCAAGTATGGTACTTCAAAAGGATGTAAATATATGCAAAATCTCGAGATTACAACGCAAACTATCCTTACAACTAAAGCGTTTAAATCGTTATGATGGTATGAGCACGTCCTATATACTTAACATTTTTATATTATATATTTTAACTCTTATATACATATCAAATATATTAATTTATTTTCTCATCTAGGCATTAAACATTATTCAAAATTAGCTCGGCAATTGGAAAGTAATGCACCCGGTCAATTGGAAAGTAAAGAGACAACCTCAGTGACTGACACTGAAACAAGTGGATGAATTGCACAATCTTCTAATTCTTCAAAAATTCTAATTATTTATTATTCACTTTTACGTTTGAATCAGGATTCTTTATTTATTATTGTGCATAAACATACTTATTTCATAAACTTTTAGTTTAAATAATCTTTCATATTACATTATCATGGTATGACAAATTTTTTGCAACTATACTTGTGCAACGGTGTCTATATGATACTATCTATTTCAATTAAATAATATCTTTTCTTTTACTTTAATTCTAAATAATTAAATTATTGATTCAAAATTTTCTTTTGATGTATTGATGAATTTCTTAACAACATTTGCTTTAATATATATAATATATTCTCACTTTTGGGCCCGGGCTAAGCACGGGCCTTTGTTGCTAGTTATATATATTAAAGCAAAGGGAGAGGTGAGCTATGAGGGGTGCCACCTCATCCCTAAAAAATCTCTTCTTTCAAGAAAATACTTATAAAATCACACAGAGCTTTGGATTTAATGTGGGCCACTACACTCCTCCCAAACAAGTCTCCTCCCTCAAAATCTCAATTCAAACAATTCTCTTCAAATCCCCTCCCTTAATCCTAGGAATAGTTATAATCTTAAATCTAATCCCTTAAATCTAGATCACACTATAATTTCTAGCTACAAAACCTCCTTGGATTTGTTCTCCCTAAAATATCGATCACTCCCATTTTAAAGTAAACCTTATCTCATTTTCCTTACAATATTAGAATTAACTCCATTTAAGAGGTCTGTGGGGCCCACTTTCATGGTGTTGGCAGTCAGAGAGATTGGGCAAGTCTAAATTATCATGATCTGAGAATAGATCAATCATCCACATAAAGTTATATATATTAAAACAAAGAGAGAGGTGAGCTGTGAGGGGTGCCACCTCATCCCTAAAAAATCTCTTCTTTCAAAAAAATACTTATAAAATCACACAGAGCTTTGGATTTAATGTGGGCCACTACACTCCTCCCAAACAAGTCTCCTCCCTCAAAATCTCAATTCAAACAATTCTCTTCAAATCCCCTCCCTTAATCCTAGGAATAGTTATAATCTTAAATCTAATCCCTTAAATCTAGATCACACTATAATTTCTAGCTACAAAACCTCCTTGGATTTGTTCTCCCTAAAATATCGATCACTCCCATTTTAAAGTAAACCTTATCTCATTTTCCTTACAATATTAGAATTAACTCCATTTAAGAGGTCTGTGGGGCCCACTTTCATGGTGTTGGCAGTCAGAGAGATTGGGCAAGTCTAAATTATCATGATCTGAGAATAGATCAATCATCCACATAAAGTAGAAACAACAGATGGATTTGTGGGGACCACTTTAATCTCCCGATTGATAGACTCCTTCAAAAGGCACCACCATCCAGCTTGGCCCATCAAACCAACGGCCCGGATGATGCCACACCCAACAAAAGGGACCAACCAATATGGAGTTGTATCAAGACCATTAGTTTCATGATCTAGATCGTTAATTACAAGGTGGAATCTAACGTTCAACGAACAGAAAATAATGGACTCTAATGATCAATTATATTTATTATTAAAATGCATATTAAAAATATATTTCATTTCTAACTATATATACATTAAATAATATAAGGGTTGATATGAGACTCACTTTTAATAATTGTTGTAGACAAGGCCACCTTTATACACATCATGATGCACCTTAATGAATTAGGATAAGATGCCCACTTTTAAATATTACATCATGTGACCCCACTAAGGATCCTCGAAATGACACATCAGCAAGGTCCCACTGTCCAATTGGACACACCTTGAAGTAATTAGGATATGAGGCCCACCGTTAGATGTTACATCATGTGACCACCCAAGTTATTTTTTATTTTTTTTTATTAAAGTTGTACATATAATAAATATAAACTACTTATTTTTTCTATAAAATATGTTATTTTCCGATAATATCTAAAAAAAGAATCACATATTTCGTTATATTTTTTGAGCCCGGGCACCATACCTCTCCATTTAATTCTACAAGCTTACGCTTGTAAGGCCCACCCTTGGTCCATCCAAATGGACCAGACGACCTCCATAAATTGTACATGTCCATTAGCTTTTGGTCAGATCTGGATTTACTGGATCGTTAGATCGACTATGTACCGATCCGAATGGATTGTTGACCATTAAACTTTGGAGCTAGATGGAGATGGTAGAAACCACGGTTGTGACTAATTTTTTACAAAGAGAAGGGACCCATGGAGTTCTTAAAATCCCCCCATCACCGCCCCCATGTGGGTCGCCAGGTGGGCCCCACCACAAACTTGAGCTTACCTTAACCTAGGCTTTAACTTAGGAGAGCTACCCCTATATAAACACACATTCATACTTGTGTAATGGTCAATGCCTTTAAATTTAAGAAATCGTTATGTTGTGTAAGTTTACTTCTCATTTTATATTTATTTTCATTACATGTTTAAAGATTCTAATATTCAAAGATAATAAATTTATTTCTTTTAGACTTATTTTATCTTAATAATATTTTTAAATAATTCTTAAAATTTAAATATATTTTTATTTTTGGCCCGGGCTTAGCACGGGCGTTTGTTGCTAGTACTAATTTAAGTTTCTAATCCAAAAAAGAAACTTTCTTATAGGAATACTAGTCCAAATAGGAGTCTAACTTTCCAAGTAGAGAGACCTACTCAAAGTTGGAAACCTTACCCATGGAAATCCCATTATGGACGTCCCACATACTAATTCACACCATGGCCCGCAATTAATTTATCTAGAATTAAATTCATGTATGCCATCAAAGGCCTATTTGAATTTAAACTCAAAATTATTTTTCCACTAAAATAATTCAACCAAATGTCATCTAAACATTTTAGGAAACCATGCCAATCTTGGAAAGTGACTAGAGAAGGGACCAAATTAAAGACATATTTGCCATTGGCTCCCAAAATGACCAAAATGTCCATGCTAAACCCATAGCAACATAAAGACCATTTTAGCCTTAACTCATTCCACTAAAGAGTTATGGTTGAACTCCAGGGACAAATAGCTCGTCATAAAATGACAGTTGTCTTCGACCTACTAAGTGTAATGACCTGAATGCCCCTCTATGTAACATCCATAATCGAGTTAGGTTATCACATGTACTATCAACCTTCTCGATTACATCTAAACCTTAGAACTTCATATCCTTAACTTAATCATCATCCGGATATCATTCTCTTGGTCCAGGGAGCGACCCACAAGTTCAATATCCATATGGAGCATCCATATACTAAGATCTTAGATTTTGATGATTAATCGGATAATTCTAAGGGGACGATCATTCCATCATTAGATGGCATAGATTCTATATTGCATCTGCATGTCCCAACTGATCAAGTCCGAGTACCCAAAACACAGAGCTGTTGACCCATGAAAAGAATCTCACCCATAGTGAATTAAAGTACAAGAACTTGACTTCATCAGTTCATCCACAAATGCTCAAGATTAAGAGCACCGGTCACTCACTAGCATGAGGTGACTTGATCTCTCTCTGTGATAGTACTATTTTAGAGATCATACCTACCATGGTCCTGTTCAATGCATTGCATATGCACTAATGAGATAAATCCGGGAAAGTCCTCCCATGACTTAGGTAAATCACCCTGAATACAGGAGAGTCTCTCACTATAACTTATACCAAGATGAAGTGCCCAGCTCCATCTCTCAGTTATGAACAAATATGTTGTTTCCAGTGTCCATGAATTAGACCTATCTGTATGTAGACACTACACACCTAATTCATTTACTAGAAACAATGGGCCTTACACAACCATACATATATACATGTTTAAGCAGAAAAGAGTCATTCCATTAAATAACCAATAAATACCCAGTAGCAAAAGATGAGAGTGCAACTAGTGGGCTTTAGGGCATACACCAATCCCAACATGTATCGGGTCATCCATAAACGGGGCGGCAACATGTTTGAAATGAGATTTTGGTATTTCCGGGGCATAACTAGTCACATAACATGAAGTTTGAAGAGCACATATGAAATTCGGGTAAAATAAAACATAAATGGATTTCCATAAGTTTCCGGACCAAGAGTTGAGGGTTTAAGATTTAATCAGTGTGAATAGGGTCCCGTATGTCGATTTTGAAATAGGCTTGGTACTCCATGAGAATTAAAGACATTCCGGGCTCCCTATGTAAATTGACAAGCCCAAAAACCCTCAACGAATCTCCTTGATGGGGTTTCTTTTTCAACCGGGCTCCATACAACACCTCTTAGGTCTCTCCCTTGCATTGGGGCTCCAAACAATACCTCCTCAGCCTTAGAATAACATTTTAAGCCCTCCTGCATTGACCCAGGCCTAACAGGCAGTTGGCTCTAGTGGACTGGAACTTCCCTCGAGCCAAGAGCTCTCTGTGGGTTCACTTGAGCGAACACCTTCAGGTCAGGTTGGCTCGAGCCAACGAGCCTCTGTTTGGGGTTCTCTCGAGCAAACTGTCCAGAAAACTGCAGTGCAGTGTAGTCCGGGTTCTTCTCCTTCTTTCCATTGTAACCCCTTTTTGATCCTCCATTCCTTTACATAAATGAGGGCTCATGACTGTAGACACCTCATTTGGCCCCTATGATAGCCTTAAACACCTGTCATATATAGTGATGCCCCCATTTCACCCATAATTGAATGATTAATAGCATAATTCAGATTAATTAATGACAATGGAGATGGTTGTTGATAATTTTAGACTTAGTTCGACGATCTCTAGATATTCATGTGAGAAGAAAGCCGAATCGCGTCGAGATCTCGAGTTCAACCCACTATTCACACAAGGAACAGACTACAACACTATCCAAGCCCCTTCCAGACTACATAGAACACGCTTAGGTTGTTCTTAGAAAGATAACATTTAGTTTGTCCAAATACGATACGATTAGCATGGGTTAGGAGGCTAGAATCATTGATCCAGATATCGAAGCCTTTACAACAGTATATAAAGCTTTGGGATCCAACGAAGGGATCAAAATCTATGATTTTGAGGCTTGCCACACTTGACCTGATCTATAAGGGGCCCAGCATTGGATAATCATTTTCCTAACATAATCAATGCCCCAAAGCCAAGTCTCAATATTTATATCTTTGATTGAACATAGGGAATTGCTTTGTTTTTAAGTCATACACCAAATATCTTGGGATTTCCTGACCTGGGCTATCACAAACTCAGGGTTCAACTCAGGCCACATTGTGAACCCGATACTTACCTGACTTGTCTCACTTTGAGCTAGGCTCTGGGCCCACTTTTGTAATCTCTCTAGAGAGAATCACTAGTGTCCAATTTGGTCCATCATAGGCATGGCCCACTTTATCCAATAGATATGATTATCAAACTTCAATTGATTTTGTTCTTGAATACCCTTTATAAGAGATTAGATCAATTGGTCAATTATATCAAATCAATCCTCTAAAAAAAAAAAAACAAAAAGAAAAACCTACAATTGTATGAAGCCGGATCTAAAAATTTGTCACTGGGAGTAACATGTAAAAATCAAAATTTCTTTTTTTTATTCTCATTGGAGTTAGGGCCAATCAACAAATAGACCAAAATTATTTCAAACTTGTTCTTCTGATTATCCATTTCCATGCAATAAATCTAAGGGAGACCCCCCACCAATGGATGAAGTAAATTTTGGCCAAATTATAATCCAATGGGTCATAATTATTCCTAGGGGCCTGAGCGTTAAAGATTAGGACCCATCAATAGATTCACAAAGGTTAAGATATGATATCTTCATGATGGAAAGGGAAAGTTGGGTGAGTCGTCCAAACACTTCCGGATTGAAGTTCTCCATCGTGCAAGGCCACTTGTTTTAGCAAATTTGAATTGGGTAATGGCAATGAGATCAAATGAGATAAGAGAGAAAGATGTCCAAGATTATCCACCTAGGAAGAGATAGGACCGAAGGGAGCCATGGTGGGATTTTCATTCCTTCCCAGCCAATCGTTACTATGTCATTGGAAGTCCTACCCAATCATTTTAAAAATTTGGAATCCATAACAACTAAGAGAGTAACGACCAGGCTAGATATTCTTTCTCCATATACGTACACATGGCCCATCCCTTAGCGAATGAGATCCACGAATAGAAAAGAAGAATTTAACATCTTCCTACCAAACAGGACCCGGATAAAATCCCCAGAATCCAACTCTCAAGTGAACGGTCTTGATCTCAAGCAAGAGAATCGGTTGATAATCTTTCGAATTCACACAACTCCTTCCATCAAGCCACCTTTTAAAAACCCTTTTAATTCTTATCTCACCCTGGGGAGGAGACGACTACCATTACACAGCCCAGCCAACCCATCTATTTCCTCTGGCTCTCGTTTTTCATCTCCCATCAGTCAACCTCTTGTATTTTCTCCCCTCTTCACCATCATCCCTTTCATCCCTACGAAAAAGAAGAGAGCTCTGGCAATACTGGTAGCAAGGACAAAGACCACCCGAGATTGAAAGAAACGACTAACTAAGAAGGAAACAAGAATACAAGTGTGAAGAGGAAGGAGGCGGGCATCATCTCTTGGAAAACAATGCATCAGGAAAATGGGTGAGATCTTTCTTTATTACACAGATTAGGTAGCATTAATGCCTTCATATTTATTTATTAGAAATCATTTTCTTGTTAGGCTTGGCAGTTTCCTATTCATATCATCTTCATCATGTAGGCACTAGAAACTATTCATATCATCTTCATCATGTAGGCACTAGTCATCATTATTATCAGATTCAGCATCTTCATCCTCACTATTAGATTCAGTATCATATAAATTGTAGTTCAGTAGGACTGTAGGATCATACATATCATCGCCGTCCATCTCTCACGGCCATTGATAACTACCAGCCCACCTTCACATTATCATCCCCCATCATCATCAAACATCACAAACCCATTCTCACAAACAACACCATTCAGTCACTTCATCACCCACGTACAATCCAACCACATCTGTTAACCCATCGAACCAGATAGCCCACCTTCCTAATTATTCCCATCATCCCTCTCATACAGCGCCCACATCAGTTGAAGAAACCTGGACCCACTTCATCTACACAGTCCATCAATAAAATTCAATCCCAGCCAACTGACCGGCCTGACCAATTTATTCCTTGACTTGTCAACCCACTTATAACTCATTGGTCCATCAAGCCCAGCCCATCTATCTAAACTGAACCCATGCATGCCCATTTTATTTTCTTGCATTAAATTTAATACTACATTTATTTATTGTTTCTTTTATGGTATTTTATGCATCCTAATATGCCCATGCATCTAATATGCTCATCCATTTAAATTAGCATTTTTTTTTAGTTTGATTTAATTTGTTCTTAGCCCATGCATTAAAATATGTCCATGCACTTAACCCGCCCACGCAACATATAACTTAGTTGCGTTTTTATTTCTTATTTTTTTAGAAAAAATTAAGCAAAAAGAATAAAAACAGAAAAGAACCAAAAAATAGAATTCCAAGTATTAGATTAATTAAAACAATTAAGTTAGGTTTAATATTTAATTTCCTTCTCCTCCTCTCCCCTCATTAGGATTAGGGAATCTAATTAAAATTCTAAATCGGTTAGGTTAATTGATGAATAAAAATTAGCAATTTATTTCCTTCTCCTCATTCCCTTTCATTAGGATTAGAAGAATTAGTTTAAGAGATTTTAGGCTTTATAAATAAAACTAAAAATAAAATAAAAATAAAAAAAACCCAAAATACCAAAAACAAAGTAAAAGATATTAAAATACAAAAATATTAAAAAATTGGAGTTAGAAATCATATAATGGTTTAGCCTGACCAGGTCAGACCCCAGACCCAGATCTAGGTCTCCCCCTAGCCAGGTTACACTACCTTTAGTTTCTCTCATTTTAATATGTTAGGTCCCATCACTCTTCCAATTCCGTTAGAGAATTGGGAAAGCTGATGTGGGCGGTATAGGACCTTAGGTTAGGTTAATCCGATGATCAGTAATAAAGCATTAATTACGTAAATCCAAGTAAATCCCTTAGTTAGGCCCTTCTAGCCCCATATCAAAAATCCATAAAAACTATAAAACCAACAAAATAAACCCAAAAAGATTTTCCCTTTATTTCTTCCTCCACCTCAGGTGCCAGATATTTAATCGAACTGAATGATAAAAGGAAATGAAGAACTGACTTCTAAAATTGAATAAATGAGAATGACGAGATGAGATGAGTGATTTCACACACACTTTTTACTTCGGCCCATCGGCCACCCTTAAACAATCACGGCCCATCGGCCACCCTTAAAACAAACACTGGCCCATCGGCCACCTCCAATCAATTACGGCCCATCGGCCTTTCATTTTTATCACTCGTGTATCGCACATGAAAAACACCGAAATCACAAGTCAAAATCTCATTTGCATCATCATTTTGATTTGAAAAGTCAGCCTTTAAACCTTATTTTGCCAAGGGATCTGAAGGGGGTACCCGGGAACGGGGCCAATCCTCTTCTTAAATATTTGGCACCTCCCCCATTTATTTTCTTTATTTTATTTACTTGGATTTACTATGATTATGCTGTGTGAGGATTAACCTTTATTTGGACTTTAACTCATGACCCTAATTTGACCCTATATTAAAAGACCCAAAGAGACCCAAATTAATGTGACAGGACAACCGTCGTGTGTTGCCGGCAGCACATTAGACGAGAGGAAGAACCCACCCATTTATTTTTCTCCCCAAATTTCTTCGGCTTTAGTCGAAGAACGGTGTTACGGCCGTATCCGTAACTGGCGATCGTGATCCATTGATTTTGAGGATAGTCGGAATCCTCATTGTCGATGTAAAATTTAAATAGCATATATAGATGAATAGAGATTTCCCCACGCAAAATGCAAAATTCCCCTTTATTTCCTTTCGGGCGGGGGTCGAAATTCACATCCGACAGCCTGGCGATCGTGATGGGACCTCTTTTGTTTTCCTGTCATTTATTTGGGTCTTTCTGGGGTTTTATTCTAGGACACGAACATCCAATCAATGATTAGATGTCCATGTCCCATTCAGTTTAGGGTTGTTATGAGTGTAGTCCGAAAATTAAAACCTAAGGTCTGAATATACCTCCCACTAAGCCTTCCCTAATTATAACATAAGAAATAGACCATCATTAGAACTTTCCCTTTCATCACTAAAATAAAATTCCAAAAAAAAAAAAAACCTCTCTCCTCTTCCCTCCCTTTTATTTTGAACCAAAAAAAAAAAAAAATTCTCTTGGTGCTACATGATATTGTTTGATAATTGCTTTGGAAATCGAATATAAGATGGCCTATCAAAATCCACATCGAACAATTGCATCCCAAAGATCATACATGCTTGACTCAAATTACCAATCTCACATGAACAACATGACTCAAGATTTTGAAAACTTAAATAACTCATACACGAATATAAACCAACACTACCACAACGAAACACAAAATTATCGATACCTTTCCAACCAAACTGTAACGACTCAAAACTCTTCCCTCAGATCTATGCAACACTTTTATGCAAACGAAGACTTAAACAATCATGCCTCTTACGAACACACAAGACCAAACCATGGCTTGATCCATCATCCCCAATCATATCAAACTACTTCCCAACCGACTCAACAATATTACACTCAATCTAACCAAAACACAATGCACACAAATTTAAACAATCAAAACACTAATCATGACATAAATCATAATTTACAACTTAATGATCAACGAATCTACATCCAAAACACACAATACGTAACGACAAACCAATCCATCCCATCCAATCAAACTCATTCGCCCATTCAAACCTACCAGTCCATCCAAACCATCCCATCCAATCAAATTCCTTCACCAATCGAAACCATCCAATCTCATCAATTCAATCAACTTATCCAACCATCCATAACAATGCATCATTATCCGACCTATCAACCATTCCAATTCACGCCATCCAATGAAAGCCATCATCCCACCCAACCCTCACCATTCAACCAAACAACGCCACTTGTCATGATCATTGACAAATTCCAGCAACGCCCAACCATACCATCCAACTCAATCCATCCACCAACCCAATCTCCAACGATCATATATCAACAATCCACTCATGCTCCGACCAACCAACTTAGTCAAACATCTAATCAAAACCACGAAAGAAACTCACCCACAAATGCTAGAACCCAAAATCCATTTTTTTCACGCAAAACCAAAGTATCTCGAAAACAGATCCAAGAACAGTTTGCTAAAATGGTGGACATAAGTGAGCTAGAGTTGCCTAACCTTGACTGGTTTAAGAGCATCACTCCAAAAAATGATCCATATGCAAACACAGGGAAGCCCCTTGAAGAACAATTGATAGGTGGTGAATACCTAGAATGGGAACTTGGATTAATCTCAGAAACTCTAAGGAGACTTATGACCGAAGAGATCAAGATCCCAACATTATGGAAAGACTACGAAGTAGAAGAGGGGATACGAATTCTTAGAACATATTTTGCTCCCTTCCATCAACTCAAAGGTGAAGAAATCATAGACACACCTTATCCCATAACTGATACCTCACCAGATCATGTTATCAAGAATTGGACCTATGATCCTCCATATTTGACAACTTTAGCCCCTGAAGTAAACTATTATCCACCATATGACCAAACTTTTGAATCCTCTGACGAAATCTACGATCCCATCTTTAAAGACATGCCTCCTGAGAAGTTTTATGATATGCTTAATGAAAATTATGAGCAATATGAAACACCTGGGGATGGTAAAACACAGATCAACACACAACCAATGAACGAACTAGATCAATCATAAGCAGTCATCCAATCAGAAATATCAAAACCACAAATGTCACCCCAAACACAACCAAACAAAGACCATTCGACACAACAAATAAAAGACATAACGATTCAACCTAGGATGCACGAGACAGTTCAACCTAATGTCCCACTTGAGGAATCTAAATTCATGACGAGAATGAAGATACTTGACCATCAAATGGAACAAGTGGATGAATTAATTAAAGACTTTGATGTAATAAGATCTGAAACACACGAACCAATCAGGTTTGAATCGAATGACTTAGAATCAAGTGTGGGAACTCATAGACTGGTTAAACCATCTTCATTTGTAATAAAATACCAAACCCAAACAAACAAGATCACACAAGATCCAAAACCTCAATCTATGACGAATACCACTAAAAGACATAGACCACAATGCAAACAAAAGAACTTGGATCCTAAACCATCATGCAAAACCCAAATCATGATCCAAAGAAAAATAAACGTGCAACCAAATGATGAACAAAATTTCCCTAGACCAAAACAAATGCATCTTAAACCCATCCCAACACCAGTTGAGCCAAGAAAGAATGAAAAAGAATCTGGAGTTGAATTTCTTGGTCCCAATATGTTTAGTGAATTGCAAATAGACATAGAAAAACTCAAATCTGAGGTTAGGAAGAAGTCGATCTTATCGAGCATGCCGCTAGAACGAGCAAATCCATCTGAACCTATCATAGAAACCAAAGCATTACCTGAGAACCAACACCAGGAGATTGTTAGGCCTTGCACCGAAATTCAACAAGGAAGCTCTCACATAGGTCACACCATCTCATTAGAAAAGACCCTAGAGGAGGAACCACAATCAAATGATGTCTTGACTAGTGAGCCTCATAGGTCAAACCCTCTTGGAAGATCAAAGGATAACGATGTAATTGAACCAACCTTAGAGGACAAGCATGACTTCTACAATGAGATAGAGCCTAATCCTGTATTAACCCTGATTAAGGCTCATTTAAATGCGAGACTAAGACTTCAGAGTATTATAAAAGGTTTACCATGCCCGCTCTTGACCAACCCAATAATCATGAGCCAAGATTATATAGAATACTTTGAAAAGAGACAACTACCAAGAGTTGATCCAACTCCGACCCTTCACCTAGAATGGTACCCTGCCCATAAAGTGCAAAATCCAAGCACAACAATAGAGATCATTCCTGAACTAGAAAGCCAAATAGAGTTTGGTCCTTTTAGTTTCCACGAAAGGAGTGAGACCACTCCCGAAGCTTTAGGAAAGACTTTTGGAGACTTGACCATAGAAGAACTTTCGGGTATTTACCCAAATGTGCCACCTATGATTCCAATTGTCCCAAAGAATAACATAGAAATCCACACGACTGAAGAAAGTCTTGTCCCACATGACCTTCCAGTAGTGGCACAACCAAAATGTCAAAATTACACCCTTGTTCAAAGACTCTCACGATGTAAGTCTGCTAGGTTACAAAGAAAATTTAGAGCATGCCTAACAAAACATGGACAAACTACATTTAAGGAAGCTAGACGCACTACAACAAAACCTAGAGCCAGAAGAAAAAGGGAAAATCACACGTTTCACACAGAAGATGAGGGCCAAACAATTAAGAAAACAAAAGACCAAAGATCATCAAAGAAAAATAGAAAATCATCTTTTAAAGATCCCAAATCCACTAATTGTTTAAACTCTTTAAGGCCGAAGCCCAAATGGCGGAAGTCTAAAACATTTCAACGCTCTCGTTTTCGGTGAGGGCAAACTAAAGATCCCCGATATAACAGCCTTATCTTAATGCATCAACGAGTGAAATCATATCCATATTATCAAAGAAAGAAACATAATGAGACACATATAAAACCTTTTAACATGAGACCAAGGCCCAAGTGGTGGAGGTCTAAAATATTTCAACGGTCTCGTTTCCGGATGGACCAAAATAAAAACTCATGGCCTAAATGCATTATTCCAACATCTCAAAAACAAAGAACATGTCCAATCTATCAAAGAAAATACCAAAATAAAATAAAATGTGTTATCATCAGACCAAGGCCTAAATGGCGAAGGTCGAAGGTGTTTCAACGCTCTCGTTTCCGAAGAGAGCAAAATGGTAAGACCTAGACTAGACACCCACTGATAAAAACACGTAGGTCGAGAGGTCTTAAACGCGCACGTTTTCGAATAGTCAAAATATTCAAAGTGCGCAACACATCACTAGCACACACAATGGAAAAACATAATCATGCTAGGCAGACCCTGAGCTTCAAGTCAATGAAGGGCTGCAAGTTCAAACAAGCCCAAATAAATTAGTTATTACTAAGGATTATTACAAAAAAAAAAAAAAAACATAAAAATCACAAAACCCTTAAAACACAAAAAAAATTTCAAAAATTACCAACCCAAAAAAAAAAAGGATAAACAATATAAAAACACAATTGTCTGATCATCACAAAAGGCATAGGTGAGCCAGACTGGTGTTGACACCAAAAATGTCACTTTGCCTCTTCAAGATCCAAAGAGCTACATGAAGTTGCAACCTGCCATAAATAGGCAATGCAGCTTCCAAAAATCAAATCTTGTCAGAATCAAACAAAAACTGCAAGATTCTTCCAGACAGCCAAAAGAGGAGTACACAAGAAGTTTCGGACCATTTCAAAATCATTTGGCCTAACTTCGCTTCTTCGACAGCCGAAAAGGAGCTCTCGGCGGCAAAAGCATCGGAGACACCTAATCTTCGATCAGGACCGATGGATAGTCTCAAAATACTTCCAAAAGGCTCCACGTCAAGTTCCGAGTCAAACCGACAACGTTTGACCCTACATCAACCCTCGGAAGCCAAATCAGGCCTCTCGGCGGCAAAGCTCTCCGGGACCATGGTTTCCAAGACAGAGCCTATGGATCATCTTAAAATGACTCCAATAGGTTCCCTGTCAAATTTCAAGTCAATCGGACATCGGTTGACCGCACATCAAACCGCGACATCTTCATCGCGATAAAAAGCAAGTCTACTGGTGATAGGACCCCAAACGGCTTCAAAACTCAAACAAAAGCCTATGGTTGGTCTTATTTATTGCTCAGGAGGCTTCACACCAAATTTCAGGTCATTCCGACATCGTTTGACCCAGTTTCAGCTTCTGACGGAAAATCGGCAGCTCTGCGCGACAAAGTCTTCGGCTTTCTCAGGAAATTGGAAACTTTGCAAAATAAAATGAAAGGATTCTCATCAGGTTTCCTACAAAGAAATCAGGCCAATAAATGGTCAGAATGTCAAGGAAAAGTACAGGAGAAAAAAGAATCGAAAAACAGCAAAAACGGACACAAAACGGGACACAAAAGGGGGAAAACCCCCCAGGGTCGCAGACCCCTGCGACCTTGGAACCCGGGGTCGCCGGGAAGGCCCCGGAAACCCCAGTTTTCGCCGTTTTTTCGCGATTCGAAGAGCCCAGCCTCTGGTACTTTCCAAAATTCATGCTTTTGAGACACCAAGTCCTCTGACATCCGTCCAAAACACGGGTCAATCATCAAGAGTATCGAAAACAATATTGATCGCCACCCGGTCAACCAAAAAAAGTGTGCTTTCTACTCGACCGATCGAGAAATCGACAGGACAGATGGCACCGACCCGCTGTTGGCAACAAACACCTGAAATTACATGGTCATCTGATATCAATCTACATGAAGATCCATCGATGATCATCGACAGAAGAATCCCAAAAGACGTGGCACGGCCCGCGACTCTTCAGCTGCTCGGCGACCACTTAATGCGATTAATTGACTAGCTTTATTACAGTCATTAATCCATTTCTTTGGACGGCCCAATCAGAAGCAAGCATTCGGGAGTTACAAGTCAAGAGATTCATGGCATTTAACCCATGAAACTCCTCCCATCATGGCGATTAAAGGCGATTAAATGCCCTCAATCTCCTCCGGCCAATCAGAAGCCAAGAAAAAGGAGTTACAAAATAAACAATTCAATTTTGTAACTCCTCCCATTATGCAGCTTTATGATAATCAAGGCTCATAAACCCTCCTAAATGGCTACCTAAAAGCCTATAAATAGGAGAGCTCTCCAAGAAGAAAGGATAGTCACAAGACATCAGAAAAAAACACAAACACACAGACAGACAGAAGCACAGAAATCCAGAGAAAGGAAAAAGAGAGAAAACTCTGCGGAAGTTCTACACCGGCCACCGCAACAAGGTGACAAAAGTCCCTTGGGGGGTACCCCCCCCCCCAAGGTCCTTGCCTTCTCCTCCTGCCTCCAATGGCTTAGATGTGGCTTTTCAGCCCGTCTACTCGGCTTTTTATTGGACATAGGACCTCCTTTTGGTCTTTGTCATCTACAAACCCGAGGTTATAGCCAAGCCAAGCGAATCAATAGCATCCTCTGTTCTCATCTGCATGGATGATGGCGAAGCCCACATATGGCTTGCGACCGTCAATCTAAACGGGTCCCCCACAATCTCCTGAGAAGTTAGATCCTCCTTTTCTTGCTTTTCATTGTAGTTTGTATTTTTTCAAAAGAGACAAAAATCACAATTCTTGTCTTTCATTATTGATAAGGATTGTAAATCGGCTATAAACGCCAAAAATCGACTATAAACGCCAAAATCGGCTATAAATGCCAAAAAAAATCGCCTTTCACGGCAAACCAAGAAAAATGTCTCTTTTCTTAAATATATGTGCAATGTAAAACTTGAAAGAAGTTGATTTCCTTTTTACTTGCGAAGGTTGATCTCCGGATCACCACTTGCAATTCCAAGTAAAAATAGAAAATCTGGCACACCCACAAAAAAAAAAAGAAATGTTGATGCACGCCCCTGCCCCCCGGTTACGAAAGGGTCGGACCCGACGGACTCCCACGTCCGCCGACCTCGGTAGGAACTCGAGCAGGAGCGCGGTCCATCAAGCTGGCACCACCCGGTGGGACCCATTTATTTGAGAACACGATGCTAGAAATGAAATATTTGCATATCATATATTTTGCTCTATGCTTATATTTCTTTTCTCGATTCCTTGGCTACTTTATAATTGGTGGCCTATGTTGAATTCCGCATCTAAAAAAAAATGAGATGAGATTTTTTGTTTGGAAATTTCTAATTCTTTGAATTTATTTCCACTCTTTCTCTTTTCAAAAAAAAAATTTTTTTTAAAAAAAACAACAAAAAAAAAAAAAACAAAAAAAATCAGATTTTTCATTTGGATTCAAAATTGAGAAACTTTGATCCTCACCCTTCTGGGCACTGGCGCTCACGGAAATCGCTGAGACCGTGTTCGGATCGGGGGTTGGGCCATTGTTTCTCTTCGATGAGTTCATTAAAGATCTAAAAATATATATATATATATAAAATATATAAAAAAAATCAGATTTTTCATTTGGATTCAAAATTGAGAAACTTTGATCCTCACCCTTCTGGGCACTGGCGCTCACGGAAATCGCTGAGACCGTGTTCGGATCGGGGGTTGGGCCATTGTTTCTCTTCGATGAGTTCATTAAAGATCTAAAATATATATATATATATAAAATATATATAAAAAATCAGATTTTTCATTTGGATTCAAAATTGAGAAACTTTGATCCTCACCCTTCTGGGCACTGGCGCTCACGGAAATCGCTGAGACCGTGTTCGGATCGGGGGTTGGGCCATTGTTTCTCTTCGATGAGTTCATTAAAGATCTAAAAATATATATATATATATAAAATATAAAAATTTTTTAGATTTCTCAATTTGGATTCAAAATTGAGAAACTTTGATCCTCTCCCTTCTGGGCACTGGCGCTCACGGAAATCGCTGAGACCGTGTTCGGATCGGGGGTTGGGCCATTGTTTCTCTTCGATGAGTTCATAAAAAAAAAGAAAAAAAAAAGACATAGACCACTAAGGTTAAACCAACTGTGTTCTTTGATCATGGTTGATTCAAAGAAAAGCCTTGTCCAGAGTGTGGAGACAGCTTGACTGTTCTAGGCAAGGGTCCTCAAAACGGGTTCATTAAGTAATCCTACCCTTACCTGGGGGCAATTCTATCAATCAAGATTTCATAAGACCGGGTTAGGAGGCCTATGTGTACTCTCTCGTCTTTTAAACAAATAAAAAATAATAATTTTTTTTTTTTAAAAAAATAAAAATTTTAGAATAAAAAATAAAAAATAAAATTTTTTTCAAAAAAAAAAATCTTAAAAAATAATAATAATAAAAAATTAAAAAAAAAAATCTTCAAAATCTTCAAAAAAAAAAAAAAAAACTTCCGTCATTTTGGGTTTAGATTGGAGAAATCTTGGTCTTCTCCTTTCTGAGCACTAGCGCTCACGGAAATCGCTGAGACCGTGTTCAGATTGGAATGCCTTTTGCTCTCTTTGATGAACCCGATATTGACTTTTTCAAAAAAAAAAAAAAAAACTCGTCATCTTTAGATTCAGATCCGAGAAATTATGGTTCATTTCTTTCTGAGCACTGGCGCTCGCGGAAATCGTTGAGCCCGTGTTCGGATCGGAATACCATCTGCTCTCTTTGATGAATCCAATCTTGACCTTTCAAAACAGAGAATCTCATCTCATGGATGCGGTCTCAAAACATTTGTGTCTAGCGGTACTAGTACGCCCTTTCAGGGTCTCCTGTATTGCGACCGGCACATCTGTAACTCCAACTTTATATTCTTCTTACCTCGAGCAAGCTCTGCTTCTCGATAAGTCGAATTTAAGTTCACAATTGCTTCTAGCAGTCACTGGGATGCCCATTCCGGGCTTACCATACCTGCGATCAGAACAATTGTACCTTCTATGGCATTTTGCCTTCCTCATATTGCTTGGGTCATCTACCTCGAGCAATTTGAAAAGACGAAATCATAGAACTTCCCATTTATGATCATTATATTCTTGTGATTACTAATGGATGTGGTCTTGTTTCAGAAATTTTCGAAAACTAACAATGGCAGCTTCACTAACCATTACTTTCGATGAAAACAAGCACCAACTCATGCTTCAACAGAAGCAAACCACGCGCACCTACAAGCGCCCCATCAGCTGCCGAAGTGTCAACTCCCTCGGCAACTCTCTAAACTCCGGGTCGACCTCGACTCCCCGGACTATCGTCTTTGGGACGCTGGGACCATTCCCACTTCCTGAGGAACAAACTGCTCCCTCCAAGAAGTAGAAACTCGCCTCTCAACGTGTCACTACCGTGACACCAAAGGCGAGCACCAGAAGGCCTGAAGCCCGTGGCAGCCCCACGAAGCCTCAACCTGCAAACAACCAGGTCTACCCCAAGACTTGGTCCCCAAGACCTTCACCAAAACAGAGAAGGTCCCAGACATCCACTAAGCCAACATTCCTGGCCCCACTCAAGGAGAACCAGTTCTATCCTCTTGCCTACATAAAAGAGGAGAGACCCATCTCCGACTTGACTTCCAAGTCATCCCAGCATGAGCCGGCTTGTTCCTACAAGCCCAAAATCAAGTCATGCATCACAAGGCCTCCACAAGCACCTGCTAAGGCCTACAAACCTACAGTTCGACCCTTCATCTCTACAGGGGCCGAACTTCAAAAATTCAAAGCTTCGCTGCAACTGGCGAAGGATAGGGTTCGCATCCTGTCCTTGCCCAGCTACAAAGAAGACAGGCTCGGCTGCTGCGCCCGAGGGAGCACATCCTTCATCGTCAAAGCCCAGTCAGACCTGACCGAAGCTCAAATTGCTCGTCGTATACGCCGCCGCGCGTCGTACCGACAAAGAGACTAGAGAAGCAAAGGACCCAGCCTCCCACACTTCAAGTCTCTCCTAAATGGGTCGAAAAGAAAGACCCAACCAAGTTGCTGCCGTCCATATGGTTGGAAAAACCAGAAGGCGCCAAAAATCAGCAACAAAAATCCATGTCCGACGTCCGATGACCCGCAGCGTCTCAAGGACAAGAAGACATTCAGAAGAATCCCCTGCTCCTTCAAGCAAAGGACAGCAGAGTGATCCTTCCTCAAGCTCCTCTTTCAAAAAGAATGAGCCCCAGCTCAGTCACCAGGACAGTTTCTTCGTTCGAATCACGAAGGATGAATGTCTTGGCTACAAATTCTGAGCCACCACCCCGCAATCCACCTCCAGAAGATGCGATCACCCGTATCCAGCAGTTGGAACAGGGCCAGCAGAGGATTGAAACTCTGATGGAAAAACCTTCTCCTCGCCTTCCAAAATCAGGCGAACAATGAACCTCCTCCGAATCATCAAGACGACGAGGGTAAATAGAGAAGAAAATGAGTCACGCGCCCTTACCAAAAAGGACGTAGACGGTATCCTCGCCAAAGCAAAAGAAGAGGATATACTCAAGGAGCATGGGATCAAGCCACCATATCCCTTATGGATGGACTCGGTCCCGTTCCCCACCAAATTCAAGCATCCTACTCTCCAAACATATACGGGGAAAGGATCAGCCAGACAGCACGTCATCCACTTCAAGAGCCTGACGGGAGCTATCGCAGATCAAGATGCACTCAAGATCCGCCTCTTTGCAAGTACCCTAAAAGGTACGGCCTTCGATTGGTACTCCACTCTGCCGGAGGACTCAATCCAAAACTAGGCCATGCTAGAGACACGCTTCCTGACTCACTTCAAAGGTGAAGATCATCCCGCTACTATGGCTCAGCTGTGCAGCCTAAAACAGGGGGAGAATGAATCAACATATGACTTCATTCACAAGTGGAAAGCAATGGCATACAACTGCTCTGATGTATTGCCACAAGCGTCGCTAGTCGACATCTGCCGAAACAACATGAGAGCCAGAATCCGCTCCATGATCATCGGTAACAAATCAAAAAACCTGTGGAGAACTCCTAGAAGCTTCCATGGAAGCTGAAACGGTGATTAAAGACCTCAACAGTCAGAAATCATCAAGAAAAGAGCCAACCGCCATTACGACCTCAAAACCAAAGAAGAAAGAGGTCCTCAAGTGCAGACCAAGTCAGCTCCTCAGCCACCAAAGAAAGCTGAAAACAAAGCTGTTGGTAAGAGACCTGAACTCTCTGATGCCTTCAAGAACAAGTAGAGAAGAAATACCCGTTTGATGAAGATGTTGATGAAATCTTCGGGGCTCTTGTGGCAAACGGAAAGCTCACCTTGCCTGAACCAAAAAGACCGGGTGATGTTGGCAAAACCAACGATCCTCGGTACTGTCCATACCACCAGATGATCTCGCATCCTCTCAATCAATGCTTCGTTGTGAGAGAGAAAAATAAATGAGATGTGGAAAAACGGAGTCATCACCTTTGACAAAAACTATGGGTCTGCCTCCGTCAACATGGTGACATGTGGACAAACATCAAAATCACCGAAAAAGAAGATCACTACTTCCTTCAAGGTGAATAAACTCAATCCAAGCGTCCGAGCAACTGGTTCCTTACCCGACACCAGACGGACAACCGATATGGGTACATCCTGATCTCCTGGAAGATGAAAATTGGGAGGTCGTGAAAACAAAGCCTACAGCTCAACAGCGAAGGCAGGCTAGGAAACATCTCCTCAAGCTCAAACGGCAAGAGAAGACCCAGCCAAAACTAGAGGTCAAAGAAAAGGCAGAGGCTTCCTCTACCGCTTCACTGGAGGTAACAAAAACATCCCTTCCAGAGACTTCAAAGGGGGTAAGGAAATTCACTCTCAGTGATTTCATGAAACCTCAATTTAAAGAAGCCATGCAGGAGGCATCATACTCTTGCAATTCGGTAGTTGGATTCTCCATTGATGGATACGAGTCCAGCGACACCGATGATGGATTCGAATCCAACTACACAGATGAGTGGGAGGAGTCCCTTGAAACAGGAGAATATCTCTCCGATGAAGAATGGGTTCCTGAGTCTCATCTCATGCCAGTAATCTGGTATAACCCCTACAGCCACAAGGATCCTGGTCTGATGATGAAGAAGACCAAGAAGCTGTACAAGAAAATGCTGCTGAACCAGCACCTCTCATTACTCCAGTGGAAATCAACAATGTTGAGCCACAAAGAGATGATGAAGAAGAAGATCCGACTCCCATGCCTGATCTTGAAGAATATGCAAGGATCTTGCAGCGACTCGCTCTAGAACAAGAGCAAGAATGCGTCAACGAGCCTCCTCGCAATCCAGAGCCTGAAGTCCCTGAAGACCACCAGGTACATCCTCCCCTTAACTCCTGAAAATGGAGAAAATTGCTGGATAGACGATCCTCTCACATCCGAGGATGAGTCTGACTCCGATCAGGCAACGTCTCCCGTCAGAGCTTCCTGTAATGTGATTAATTCGGGATTATAGCTCTTCCGAAGCATCGTCTGATGAGAGCACTTACACTCCGGCGACGCCTAGCAATATATCTTCTGGAGCCACCTCGTCTCACGTGACTTTCACTGAGATGACACCCTCTCAGGTTTCTTCTCCTGAGACTGTGACTTCAAAGTTCACACCCTTCCTAACTGAAGAATTCCCAGCCATTGATGCTTGGGACGATCAATTAGTCAACGGAGAAGAAAGATTGCTGGATGCTGTTCAGGACTTGTTCCCGGAAAATGCTCCATGCAACATAATCACTGAGGATGGTAACTCTGCCGCTGATACATCCTCAGCAAATGAAAAACGACAG
The DNA here is from genome assembly GCA_012931725.1 of Litsea cubeba. Lineage (NCBI taxonomy): Eukaryota > Viridiplantae > Streptophyta > Magnoliopsida > Laurales > Lauraceae > Litsea > Litsea cubeba. Next base: position 51,236,839 of record CM022944.1, read on the forward strand.
CCTCTTGATCCTGAAGACAATCTTCCAAACGAAGACCCTTCTCAAGAAGCTCTCGAAGTTGGTAGAGGCACCCACTCTGGCCGGGACTACCACAAAATTTACAACCAATGTTGACACCAAAAATGTCACTTTGCCTCTTCTAGATCCAAAGAGCTACATGAAGTCGCAACCTGCCATAAATAGGCAATGCTGCTTCCAAAAATCAAATCTTGTCAGAATCAAACAAAAACTGCAAGATTCTTCCAGACAGCCAAAAGAGGAGTACACAAGAAGTTTCGGGCCATTTCAAAATCATTTGGCCTAACTTCGCTTCTCCGATAGCCGAAAAGGAGCTCTCGGCGACAAAAGCTCTCCGGGACCATGGTTTCCAAGACAGAACCTATGGATCATCTTAAAATGACTCCAATAGGTTCCCTGTCAAATTTCAAGTCAATCGGACATCGGTTGACCACACATCAAACCGCGACATCTTCATCGCGACAAAAAGCAAGTCTACAGGTAATAGGACCCCAAACGGCTTCAAAACTCAAACAAAAGCCTATGGTTGGTCTTATTTATTGCTCAGGAGGCTTCACACCAAATTTCAGGTCATTCCGACATCGTTTGACCCAATTTCAGCTTCTGACGGGAAATCGGCAACTTTGCGCGACAAAGTCTTCGGCTTTCTCAGGAAATTGGAAACTTTGCAAAATAAAATGCAAGGATTCTCATCAGGTTTTCTACAAAGAAATCAGGCCAATAAATGGTCAAAATGTCAAGGAAAAGTACAGAAGAAAAAAGAATCAGAAAAAAAGCAAAAACGGACGCAAAACGGGACACGAAAGGGGGAAAACCCCCCAGGGTCGCAGGCCCCTGCGACCCTGGGCCAGGGTCGCCGGCGACCTTGGACCCCGGGGTCGCCGGGAAAGCCCCGGAAACCCCGGTTTTCGCCGTTTTTTTCGCGATTCGAAGGGCCCAGCCTCTGGTACTTTCCAAAATTCATGCTTTTGAGACACCAAGTCCTCTGACATCCGTCCAAAACACGGGTAAATCATCAAGAGTATCGAAGACAGTATTGATCGCCACCCGGTCAACCAAAAAAAGTGTGCTTTCCACCCGACCGATCGAGAAATCGACAGGACAGATGGCACCGACCCGCTGTTGGCAACAAACACCTGAAATTACATGGTCATCTGATGTCGATCTACATGAAGATCCATCGATGATCATCGACAGAAGAATTCCAAAAGACGTGGCACGGCCCGCGACTCTTCAGCTGCTCGGCGACCACTTAATGCGATTAATTGACTAGCTTTATTACAGTCATTAATCCATTTCTTTGGATGGCCCAATCAGAAGCAAGCATTCGGGAGTTACAAGTCAAGAGATTCATGGCATTTAACCCATGAAACTCCTCCCATCATGGCGATTAAAGGCGATTAAATGCCCTCAATCTCCTCCGGCCAATCAGAAGCCAAGAAAAAGGAGTTACAAAATAAACAATTCAATTTTGTAACTCCTCCCATTATGTGGCTTAATGACAATAAAAGCCCATAAACCCACCTAAAAGGCTACCTAAAAGCCTATAAATAGGAGGGCTTTCCAAGAAAAAAGGACATCAGAGAGCATCAGAAAAATCAGAGAAAAAAGCACAAGTACACAGACAGAAATCCAGAGAAAGGAAAAAGAGAGAAAACTCTGCGGAAATTCTACACCGGCCACCGCAACAAGGTGACAAAAGTCCCTTGGGGGGTACCCCCCCAAGGTCCTTGCCTTCTCCTCCTGCCTCCAATGGCTTAGATATGGCTTTTCAGCCCGTCTACTCGGTTTTTTATTGGACATAGGACTTTCCTTTGGTCTTTGTCTTCTAAAAACCCGAGGTTATAGCCAAGCCAAGCGAATCAAATAGCATCCTCTGTTCTCATCTGCATGGATGATGGCGAAGCCCACATATGGCTTGCGACCGTCAATCTAAACGAGTCCCCCACAATCTCCTGAGAAGTTAGATCCTCCTTTTCTTGCTTTTCATTGTAGTTTGTATTTTTTCAAAAGAGACAAAAATCACAATTCTTGTCTTTCATTATTGATAAGGATTGTAAATCGGCTATAAACGCCAAAATCGGCTATAAACGCCAAAAATCGGCTATAAACGCCAAAATCGGCTATAAATGCCAAAAAAATCGCCTTTCACGGCAAATCAAGAAAAATGTCTCTTTTCTTAAATATATGTGCAATGGAAAAGTTGAAAGAAGTTGATTTCCTTTTTACTTGCGAAGGTTGATCTCCGGATCACCACTTGCAATTCCAAGTAAAAATAGAAAATCTGGCACACCCACAAAAAAAGAAATGTTGATGCACGCCCTTGCCCCCCGGTTACGAAAGGGTCGGAACCAAACAGACTCCCACGTCCGCCGACCTCGGTAGAACCAAGCAGGAGCGCGGTCCATCAAGCTGGCATCACCCGGTGGGACTCGTTTATTTGAGAACACGATGCTAGAAATGAAATATTTGCATATCATATATTTTTGCTCTATGCTTATATTTCTTTTCTCGATTCCTTGGCTACTTTATGATTGGTGGCCTATGTTGAATTCCGCATCTAAAAAAAAAATGAGATGAGATTTTTTGTTTGGAAATTTCTAATTCTTTGAATTTATTTCCACTCTTTCTCTTTTAAAAAAAAATATATATATATATATAAAAAAAAAAAATTTAGATTTCTCAATTTGGATTCAAAATTGAGAAACCTTGATCTGTTCCTATCGTTCATCGCGCTTGCAGAAATGTTGAGCCTGTTCGACTAAGGTTTTGGGCCATGGTTTCTCTTCGATGAGTTCATTAAAAATCTAAAAAAAAAATAAATATATATATATATATAAAAAGAGTAAAAAAAATTTTAGATTTCTCAATTTGGATTCAAAATTGAGAAACCTTGATCCGTTCCTATCGTTCATCGCGCTTGCAGAAATGTTGAGCCTGTTCGACTAAGGTTTTGGGCCATGGTTTCTCTTCGATGAGTTCATTAAAATAAAAAAAATATATATATATATAAAAAAAAAATTTTAGATTTCTCAATTTGGATTCAAATTGAGAAACCTTGATCCGTTCCTATCGTTCATCGCGCTTGCAGAAATGTTGAGCCTGTTCGACTAAGGTTTTGGGCCATTGTTTCTCTTCGATGAGTTCATTAAAAATCAAAAAATATATATATATATATATATAAAAAATTTTAGATTTCTCAATTTGGATTCAAAATTGAGAAACCTTGATCCGTTCCTATCGTTCATCGCGCTTGCAGAAATGTTGAGCCTGTTCGACTAAGGTTTTGGGCCATGGTTTCTCTTCGATGAATTCATAAAAATAAAAATAAAAAAAAAAAAAAAAAAAAAAACATAGACCACTAAGGTTAAACCAACTGTGTTCTTTGATCATGGTTGATTCAAAGAAAAGCCTTGTCCAGAGTGTGGAGACAGCTTGACTGTTCTAGGCAAGGGTCCTCCAAACGGGTTCATTAAGTAATCCTACCCTTACCTGGGGGCAATTCTATCAATCAAGATTTCATAAGACCGGGTTAGGAGGCCTATGTGTACTCTCTCGTCTTTTAAATAAATTTTTTTTCAAAAATAAAATTTTTAAAATAAAAATTTTAAAATAAAAATAAAAAATAAAAAAAAAATTTCAAAAAAAATAATCTTAAAAAAAATCTAAAAAAAAATAAAAAAAATAAATAAAAAAAGATTTTTAAAAAAAAAAAAAAAAAATCTTCAAAAACTTCAAAAAAAAAAAAACTTCCGTCATTTTGGGTTTAGATTAGAGAAATCTTGGTCTTCTCCTTTCTGAGCACTGGCGCTCGCGGAAATCGCTGAGCCCGTGTTCAGATTAGAGTGCCTTTTACTCTCTTTGATAAACCCGATATTGGCCTTTCAAAAAAAAAACTCGTCATTTTTAGATTCAGATCCGAGAAATCATGGTTCATTTCTTTCTGAGCACTGGCGCTCGCGGAAATCGCTGAGCCCGTGTTCAGATTGGAATACCATCTGCTCTCTTTGATGAATCCAATCTTGACCTTTCAAAATAGAGAATCTCATCTCATAGATGCGGTCTCAAAACATTTGTGTCTAGCGGTACTAGTACGCCCTTTCAGGGTCTACTGTATTGCGACTGGCACATCTGTAACTCCAACTTTATATTCTTCTTACCTCGAGCAAGCTCTGCTTCTCGATAAGTCGAATTTAAGTTCACAATTGCTTCTAGCAGTCACTGGGATGCCCATTCTGGGCTTACCATACCTGCGATCAGAACAATTGTACCTTCTATGGCATTTTGCCTTCCTCATATTGCTTGGGTCATCTACCTCGAGCAATTTGAAAAGACGAAACCATAGAACTTCCCATTTATGATCATTATATTCTTGTGATTACTAATGGATGTGGTCTTGTTTCAGAAATTTTCGAAAACTAACAATGGCAGCTTCACTAACCATTACTTTCGACGAAAGCAAGCACCAACTTATGCTTCAACAGAAGCAAACCACGCGCACCTACAAGCGCCCCATCAGCTGCCGAAGTGTTAACTCCCTCGGCAACTCTGTGAACTCCGGGTCGACCTCGACTCCCCGGACTATCGTCTTCGGGACGCTGGGACCATTCCCACTTCCCGAGGAACAAACTGCGCCCTCCAAGAAGCAGAAACTCGCCTCTCAACGTGTCACTACCTGTGACACCAAAGGCGAGCACCAGAAGGCCTGAAGCCCGTGGCAGCCCCACGAAGCCTCAACCTACAAACAACCAGGTCTACCCCAAGACTTGGTCCCCAAGACCTTCACCAAAACAGAGAAGGTCCCAGCATCCACTAAGCCAGCATTCCTGGCCCCACTCAAGGAGAACCAGTTCTATCCTCTTGCTTACATGAAAGAGGAGAGACCCATCTTCAACCTGACTCCCAAGTCAACCCAGCATGAGCCGGCTTGTTCCTACAAGCCCAAAATCAAGTCATGCATCACAAGGCCACCACAAGCACCTGCTAAGGCCTACAAATCTGCAGTTCGACCCTTCATCTCTACAGGGGCCGAACTTCACAAATTCAAAGCTTCGCTGCAACTGGCGAAGGATAGGGTTCGCATCCTGTCCTTGCCCAGCTACAAAGAAGACAGGCTCGGCTGCTGCGCCCGAGGGGGCACATCCTTCATCGTCAAAGCCCAGTCAGAGCTGACCGAAGCTCAAATTGCCCGTCGTATACGCCGCCACGCGTTATACCGACAAAAGAGACTACAGAAGCAAAGGACCCAGCCTCCCACACTTCAAGTCTCTCCCAAATGGGTCGAAAAAGAAAGACCCAACCAAGTTGCTGCCGTCCATATGGTTGGAAAAACCAGAAGGCGCCAAAAATCAGCAACAAAAATCCATGTCCGACGTCCAATGACCCGCAGCGTCTCAAGGACAAGAAGACATTCAGAAGAATCCCCTGCTCCTTCAAGCAAAGGACAGCAGAGTGATCATTCCTCAAGCTCCTCTTCAAAAAGAATGAGCCCCAGCTCAGTCACCAGGACAGTTTCTTCGTTCGAATCACGAAGGATGAATGTCTTGGCTACAAATTCTGAGCCACCACCCCGCAATCCACCTCCAGAAGATGCGATCACCCGCATCCAGCAGTTGGAACAGGGCCAGCAGAGGATTGAAACTCTGATGGAAAACCTTCTCCTCGCCTTCCAAAATCAGGCGAACAATGAACCTCCTCCGAATCATCAAGACGACGAGGTAAATAGAGAAGAAAATGAGTCACGCGCCCTTACCAAAAAGGACGTAGACGGTATCCTCGCCAAAGCAAAAGAAGAGGATATACTCAAGGAGCATGGGATCAAGCCACCATATCCCTTATGGATGGACTCGGTCCCGTTCCCCACCAAATTCAAGCATCCTACTCTCCAAACATATACGGGGAAAGGATCAGCCAGACAGCACGTCATCCACTTCAAGATCCTGACGGGAGCTATCGCGGATCAAGATGCACTCAAGATCCGCCTCTTTGCAAGTACCCTAAAAGGTACGGCCTTCGATTGGTACTCCACTCTGCCGGAGGACTCAATCCAAAACTGGGCCATGCTAGAGACACGCTTCCTGACTCACTTCAAAGGTGAAGATCACCCCGCTACTATGGCTCAGCTGTGCAGCCTAAAACAGGGGGAGAATGAATCAACATATGACTTCATTCACAAGTGGAAAGCAATGGCATACAAATGCTCTGATGTATTGCCACAAGCGTCGCTAGTCGACATCTGCCGAAACAACATGAGAGCCAGAATCCGCTCCATGATCATCGGCAACAAATCAAAAAACCTGGGAGAACTCCTAGAAGCTTCCATGGAAGCTGAAACGGTGATTAAAGACCTCAACAGTCAGAAATCATCAAGAAAAGAGCCAACCGCCATTGCAACCTCTAAACCAAAGAAGAAAGAGGTCCTCAATGTGCAGACCAAGCCAGCTCCTCAGCCACCAAAGAAAGCTGAAAACAAAGCTGCTGGTAAGAGACCTGAACTCTCTGACGCCTTCAAAGAACGAGTAGAGAAGAAATACCCGTTTGATGAAGATGTTGATGAAATCTTCGGGGCTCTTGTGGCAAACGGCAAGCTCACCTTGCCTGAACCAAAAAGACCGGGTGATGTTGGCAAAACCAACGATCCTCGGTACTGTCCATACCACCAGATGATCTCGCATCCTCTCAATCAATGCTTCGTTGTGAGAGAGAAAATAAATGAGATGTGGAAAAACGGAGTCATCACCTTTGACAAAAACTATGGGTCTGCCTCCGTCAACATGGTGACATGTGGACAAACATCAAGATCACCGAAGAAGAAGATCACTACTTCCTTCAAGGTGATAAACTCAATCGAAGCGTCCGAGGAACTGGTTCCTTACCCGACACCAGACGGACAACCGATATGGGTACATCCCGATCTCCTGGAAGATGAAAATTGGGAGGTCGTGAAAATAAAGCCTACAGCTCAACAGCGAAGGCAGGCTAGGAAACATCTCCTCAAGCTCAAACGGCAAGAGAAGACCCAGCCAAAACTAGAGGTCAAAGAAAAGGCAGAGGCTTCCTCTACCGCTTCACTGGAGGTAACAAAAACATCCCTTCCAGAGACTTCAAAGGGGTAAGGAAATTCACTCTCAGTGATTTCATGCCACCTCAATTTAAAGAAGCCATGCAGGAGACATCATACTCTTGCAATTCGGTAGTTGGGTTCTCCATTGATGGATACGAGTCCAGCGACACCGATGATGGATTTGAATCCAACTACACAGATGAGTGGGAGGAGTCCCTTAAAACAGGAGAATATCTCTCCGATGAAGAATGGGTTCCTGAGTCTCATCTTATGCCAGTAATCTGGTATAACCCCCTACAGCCACAAGGATCCTGGTTTGATGATGAAGAAGACCAAGAGGCTGTACAAGAAAATGCTGCTGACCCAGCACCTCTCATTACTCCAGTGGAAATCAACAATGTTGAGCCACAAAGAGATGATGAAGAAGAAGATCCGGCTCCCATGCCTGATCTTGAAGAATATGCAAGGATCTTGCAGCGACTCGCTCTAGAACAAGAGCAAGAACGCGTCAACGAGCCTCCTCGCAATCCAGAGCCTGAAGTCCCTGAAGACCACCAGGTACATCCTCCCTTAACTCCTGAAAATGGAGAAAATTGCTGGATAGACGATCCTCTCACATCCGAGGATGAGTCTGACTCCGATCAGGCAACGTCTCCCGTCAGAGCTTCCTGTAATGTGATAATTCGGGATTATAGCTCTTCCGAAGCATCGTCTGATGAGAGCACTTACACTCCGGCGACGCCTAGCAATGTATCTTCTGGAGCCACCTCATCTCACGTGACTTTCACTGAGATGACACCCTCTCAGGTTTCTTCTCCTGAGACTGTGACTTCAAAGTTCACACCCTTCCTGACTGAAGAATTCCCAGCTATTGATGCTTGGGACGATGAATTAGTCAACGAAGAAGAAAGATTGCTGGATGCTGTTCAGGACTTGTTCCCGGAAAATGCTCCATGCAACACAATCACTGAGGATGGTAACTCTGCTGCTGATGCATCCTCAGCAAATGATCAACGACAGCCTCTTGATCCTGAAGACAATCTTCCAAACGAAGACCCTTCTCAAGAAGCTCTCGAAGTTGGTAGAGGCACCCGCTCTGGCCGGGACTACCACAAAAATTACAACCAATCTTCCTTTACATATGTAAATCCTTCGGGAAAAGATGTTGTAAGCGCCCCTAGTGGCAACAATGATGAACATGCAGGCCCTAAGGAGGCTTTCAAGTATGACTTGATTGAACACTTCAAGCACATACCTGCACGTCTGCACATCCTAGATTTGTTGCGAATGTCTCCGCACACTCGTGATAATCTCATTTCGGAATTACAAAAACTGAATGAGGATGTCGACAAACATGCCCCGCAAGTCCTCCAAATTGAAATGGGTTACCGGGTCAAAAACTCAGAAGCCTCCTCAAAGGGAGAAAAGAAGAAAAGTGAGGGATCATGCATTGAATGCCTCTCGGTTAAAAAAGCAGCCAGTGCAACCATCGCCTTCACAAAGGATGACCTCCTACTTGGCGAAACCAGGCATAACCGACCCCTATACTTCACAGGGTATATCAAGGAAATGCCTATGCATAGAGTTCAGATCGACCCAGGTTCTGCACTCAACCTCATCTCCACATCGGCTCTTGAAGAGTTGGGCATCCCACCCAGCAAACTGAGCCATCACATCTGTATCTATCTTTGGATACGATGGGAGTACTCAAAGGCCTATCGGCAAAATCAGGTTCAAATTGCAGATAGGTGATCTTATCTCTGAGGTCACAGTGTATGCAATAAAGACCCCTTCATGCTACAACATCCTTCTCGGACGCCCTTGGATCCATGAGAATGGTATTGTCCCTTCAACTCTACATCAATGCATCAAGTTTGTTGGCGACGACGGCATGATACATCGAGTCTTTGCGGACAGAAAACCCTTCAAAGGTAAAGAAATCCACTTCGCAGACTCACAAATGTATGAAGGTGAAAAAGAAGAAGAGGAGAAGCATACAGCATCCTTTGCCAAAAATCTCCAGAAAGATAAAGGCAAAGCTCCTCAACAATCACCGGAAGAAAACAAACCATCCGGTAAATCTGAAGAGAGCATGCAAACTCCCTTCATCATCTCCCTCAAATCTTCAAAGCCTTTGGTCATCACAACTAAAGTGAAGAAGGCAAAACAAAAGCCTGGGGGCAAATTTGTTGTCTCTTTCGTGTCTATCATGCAAGACACGGACTCGGATTCAGAGCCAGAAGACGACACATCGTCAAGCCAAGCTGACACTCAGCAAGTTCAGCCTGCTTTTACTCCAATGGAGACAACTTCTGACATAGAAGATCCTACGTCAGCTTCCTTCGTTGTTCCAGCAACTTCAGCAAAGGAAAAACCGATCTTCTTCCATAGATCGGATGCTTCTTCATCAAACTCCATGCTTGAACCTTTCCAAAATAAAGGTACGCCTCAACTATCCTTATACAGTTCTGTGGCACAAGCTATTATGAAGAAAATGGGCTATGACGCTCAAAACCCAGTCGGTTTGGGAGAAGGACGCGGTATTCTCACGCCATTGGGGCCCGTCTTGACCAAAAGCCAGCTGGAAGATTGGAGACTCTACGGCTATGTAGAAAAGTCTTCACACGGGTTAGGGTATGATCCTGACACTCCCCTGAGACAGTTGACACAAAGGCTTAAAAGTCAATATACTGACCAAGCCTCAACATCTCAAATCCATGAAGACATCGATCTCCCTGGATATTTCTTTGATGAGTCACCTGACAAAGATCCAGGAAGCTCATCCAATTGGCACGATTTCTCCGAAAATGAAGAGGAGTTGTCCGATGGCACAGACGTGTGGACTTCTGACCCAGAAGAACCCTCATCTCCAAAAGAAGTAGCCTACTTCGACTCGGTTTCAACAGGCGATTGGGATCATCTCATAGCAAGCCTTGGGAAAATTACCGATCAAGAAGACCCGTGGAAAGGAACAAAACCTTGGTCTGGAAATGCCCTTGAAACCCCAGAAGGTTTCGTTGAGCTGGAAGCCTCCGAAAATATTGTGGAGGAACCACCTTCGAACCTTCCAACAGAAGATCCAAAAGAACGGGTAAGCATCCAAAGGCGAACCCCAAGCTTCCATTTGGATATTCCTTCAAAAATCCTTTACAGGAAATCCCTCACGGAGTACTTCTACGCTGCTTGTCACAAGAGGCAAGTGAAGAAACACTCAAAGAAGTTCATGCTGGTCTTTGTGGAGCTCATCAGGCTGGACCTAAGCTCTATGATCAGATAAAAAGGTTAGGATATTACTGGCCTACCATGGTAGCTGACGCAATGCAATTTGCTAAGCGCTGCCAACAATGCCAAGTTCATGGAGATTACATTCACATGCCTCCAGAATGGCTACATCCTACAGCGATCTCATGGCCTTTCGAAGCCTGGGGGATGGACATTATAGGTCCTATTTCTCCCCCTTCAAGCAAAGGTCATCGCTTCATCTTCGCCGCTACGGATTATTTCTCCAAGTGGTCAGAAGCATTTGCGTTTAACGAAATAAAGACCTCATCAGTCCTTCAGTTCCTGCGCACCAACATCATTTGTCGTTTCGGTATACCCAAAAGATTCGTCCATGATAACGGACCACAGTTCCGGGATCATCGATTCTACAGGTTCTGCGACAAATACAAAATTCAAAGCTGTCCTTCAACTCCATACATCCGGCAGCAAACGGGTTAGCAGAAGCTTTCAACAAGACACTCTGCAAAATCCTCAAAAAAATGGTCTCTAATCACAAAAGAGACTGGAGCGACAAAATGTCTGAAGCTTTATGGCCTATCGAACCACCGTTCGAGGACCAACCCATAGCACACCATTCTCCTTGGTCTATGGATGCGAAGCTGTCGTGCCCTTGGAAGTACAAATTCCTTCCTTGAGGGTATCCTTGCAAAATGACATGACTCAAGAAAGCAATGTAAATTGCGGCTCCATGAGCTGGACAATCTCGATGAGAGACGGCTCGAAGCTCAACAAAGCATTGAACTTTACCAAGCACGCATGGCGGGATCTTTCGATAAAAAGGTCAGGCAACGCGCCTACAAAAAGAATGACTTGGTTCTTGCGGTAAAAGACCAATGGTCTTCGCTCAAGTCCAAAGGCAAATTGAGCCGAAATGGGAGGACCCTACGTCATCGACAAAGTTTTCTCCAATGGCGCATACGCACTCCTAAACATGGAAGGTGACAGATGTATGCTGCCCATCAATGGCAAGTTCTTAAAGCGGTACTACCCTTGAAGACTTACCCAACTGGGTAAGAGCAATGCCTGTACGGCCAAAACCGGTTTCCAGGTACACGCTCGCTAAACCCACCCTTTTTTAGAATTTTCATATCAAATGTTGAAATTTCTAGAAATCTAAAATAATGCTTACTTTCATCGTTTCATTGAAAAAAAAAATATATATCCAAGTTTAGGAACCTTTCCCTAACTTGACCAAAATTTTCAACCTTTG